>CABFWO010001048.1:91285-149618 GCA_902155825.1 Timema genevievae | reverse complement strand
GGGGGGGGGGGTCTCAGTCCGTGTAACAGTTTTATGTGTGATTGGGATGGTTTTGAAAATGGTCCAAGATTTCTCCATGGAAGAAAAGGAAAATTTAATTGAAGAGGTGGCAAAGCACCCCTCAATTTTTGACCTAAGTCCGCTAGTGTGCCGGGATCAACATGTGAAGGTGTGAAGGACAACACATGGAAAGAGATCTCAGGAATAGTTGGTCGATCAAGTTAGCATTTTTATCCACTATTGCAAAGAACAAAATAACACGGAATATTAAATAAAACACAATTGAAAAACTCTGATAACTTTGGAACGTTCTGTACTGCACATAAAACTACCCACGACTGGCGACCAAGAGACGCATCTAGGGAAACACTGTTTCCCATGTCTGCGACTCACCAGCCCACGTCTGTGGTCGCAGACGCGAGCACGCAAGACGCGCCGAGGAAATCCTACCGTTAAACGGTGATACGACAGGCCCAACCTCATCCTCTGAGGAAATCAGCAAACAACTACCCGGCTGTGATAAATTACCTCTTGTTAATTTTGAAGAAATCAATGTAACAAAAACTGATCCAAGCAATGACCAATAGTATAGTGTGCATCAGATCTTGCTGTAAAAGATCCAGGACCTCTCAGTCATTCCCGATGGTTGACATGTTCAAACCAAGTCTTACGATTGTTTATTTCCCAAACTAATCATTTTAATGAACTTAAGGTACTTGCTAGTTACATTGTGTAAACGTGCGCTCTAGTGTGGGTCGACATTAACAGGTATCACTCTGTGAAATATGGACCTAACAAATATTTAAGGTGTATAAACAACAAGACATTTACCCAAAGGTCTATTGAAAATAATAGTGATTAAAAGAAACGCTTCGCGGATTCTGAAAGTATGCTATTGGCTATGGCAGTGGATTAAAGGCTACACATAAGGGAATTAGCCAATAGGAAAGTACTGAAAGCTACAAATCGTCCATCAAAAGGGAAATCTGTGAGAACTTTTCTTCCACCCTTGATACATTTTGAAGCCTCAGACTAAACAGACTTGATAGAATGGACAAAATGTAAACTGTCTTCTCCACCAATAATGAAAAGTTTGCCAATAGAAAGTATTTTGTTATTTCTAGAAAGTAAAGATTTACCTTAATTTGAATTTCTAAACCTTCCCTGTGACACACAAGCAGTGTAAAGATGTGTAAATCTTGTAATAGAATCTGCGGGAAAAGTATGTGGACAAGACAGCAGAGATGGGATGGGTATATAAGAACAACTTTGCTCTCAAGATCTGCAATGCCAAAATTTGGCCAAAGATAAGATTTCAAGGCCATGCCTAATGCATGATGAGATCATGTACCGTAAATTTTAAATAACCACGTTCTGATTGGTTGGATGGTTGAGAAGGGTATGGGTGGAATTCAAAGTGCAGCCACCTCCACGGGGTGAGTTCTGGGTTGTTTCCGTAATTTATTTGAGAAACAAGAGAAGAGCTGCACGCGCGAACCAACCATGTAAAGTATATTTCTTCTTTGTATTTGTCTCATTATTATGTAGGTAGCTAAAAATAAACTAGTCCACGCTATTAGGTTTTCATAAACGTCATAGTAAGGAAATGGAAAATAATGGAAAAATTGTTTTTCCTTAATTTTCGCAAACTTTAGGCCCTGAAAACAACACTGATATATTTTTTAAATAATTTGTCAAATTATTATGTAGCTAAAGATAAACGATCCCACGCTATTAAATATTTATAAAATTAGTATTAAGAAAATGAAAAATAATGGAAAATTTGTCGTTTTTCAGTAGTTTATTTAAACTTTAGGCCTCTGGCTTAGGGGGAGGGTAGAGAGGAGGATTGGGGGACGAATTTGAGCTAGCGAGTTTGAAAATAAACACCCACGTGCACATTTTTGGCTAGTAGCCGAATTTAATACAACTGGTAGGCAGTGTTGCCAATACCGTAAGAAGTAATTATCTTAATTACTTTGGAAAAATATTTAAATAAAAAGTAGCTTCAATTTTTATGTGATTAAAGGGGCTCTTAAACTTTTCAACAGTTAAAATATAATAATATATCATATTTATTTAAATAAAAATACCCATTAATTAATTCCACAAATAATAAAGTTTGCTAATATCATATATGCTATGAGATAAAGGTGGCCAAATAAAAGTGCATCTAATTATGAGATTGGTTTTGTTTTCTCAATAATTGCTATGCTGTCCGCATCGGGAATCGGATGATTCAGCTACTAGACTGAATTGTTAGTGACAGGAAGTTCGGGTTCAAATCCTGGTAAAACGTACGAAAGGTGGGTTTTGATCGATTGTTTACGATTCTTCTTCCATGCAAATGCGAGTACATTTCCCCTAAATTCTACAGTTCTCTTTCCTATAACATTTTGTAAATATGTGGATAGCTCGAGAGGGTAGTAAATACGTGATACGGGCGACACAAAAATATGGGTCACGATTATTGCACTGTAAAATTTTATTTTTTTAATTAATATTACCTTACAGTAAATTTTTAATATTTTTAATTTTAAATACGTTGAGATACGTGATAAAAGGATGAGTATACAACTAGGTGGCCAAACACTCCTGGCATTCTCGAAAAGGATAGATGGATATTGACCTCCTAAGTAAAAAATGAGCACGTCAGTCGAGATAACTAGCTAGCACTGAGGCACTTCTGCCTGTCAGATTTTTTCATCTTACCCAGCGCAGTGGCGTAGTGGTCAGTGCCCCTGTCCCGGGTTCTATTCCCGGATAGTATCATATGTAGTTTTCCCGAAAGGGGGACTACTATGGGTGTGTGAAGCTTCGAAACTTAGACTTGGCTTTAAAACAAATATCAGCTTCGACTTTGCTCCGAAATAAATTCTGGCTTCAAAGCTTCGCCAATAAAAATATTGACACCTAAAATATTCAATTTTATTTTATTTACTGCCAGTCTGAGCTGTTTTCCACATAAAAATTAAAATTCATAGGGAGAAAATTGGGAGTAACTGAATTACTTGTTTTAATAATAACTTGATTTATCAGATTAAAACAAAATAATACGTAAACAATTGTGCAATAAAACATTTTTCAAGTAATTTTAGTGCATAGAGTAAATTAAATAACCATAATATAGCCTAATATTTTTTAAAGCGTAAAACAACTACTAAAAAATATTCGAGCTTCGATTCGGCTTCTATAATATTTCATTTGTTCGAATTGAGTTCACTTCGAATTGAAAAAGTGGACTTCGCACACCACAAGGAACTACCCCAACAGTCACCAGGGTTTGGTTAGCTAGGCTTAAGTTGTATTTAAGTGTTTCCACCGGCTCCAAGCCATTTTACTCACTATCACCATCACCTCATCTCATTGGGACATGGAAAGGACGTACGTTTAGTACATTCGGGGTTCCCCTGGGTAACGGTGCATTAGTACTGGCTAATCTTTCCACAAAATGGGCTAAGAATGATGTAGCTCAGATGCGCAAAATATATATCTTACTACTCGTTCCAACCAACTTATCCGCATTTAATTTAACTATTTAAAAATAATGAGAAAGGAATAATTTAGTGGAAATGTTCTTACATGAAGGTGATCAAGTAAAAATAACTCGGAATGATCGGCCGAGATTCAAATCCCAATTTCCATGTCAACGGCAAACTAGACTAGATGAGCTTGATATTCAGGGCTGAGATTACAAACACGATTCGAAAAACAGGAAGAGAAAGGTGGTCAACAACTATCGTAACCCAAGTAGGTTGGCAGCTAAAAGATAAATGGGAGGCATCGGTCCTTACTTGATGATACAGTGACCTCCCGTTAATCAGAAAACTAGACAAGACCAGACTGACACCTTTGTCCGTGTTCCTACAGGTGTGGATCTATGAGAATCTTTTAAAAAAAGTTGTTTAGGTCTTATTCCGGCATGCCATATAAAGTTAGGTCTTGTGAAGTTAGGTCTTGTGAATGTTGCCTTGTGAAATCAGGTATTGGGGGGGCTAGGTCTTATAAAACTAGGCCCAGTGAAGTTAGGTCTAATGCCTTTAGGTCCACTGCTTGTTTGAACAGTTAAGGATATTTTAAGGAAATTTATGAGAAATTAATTTTAGGTACAGTGCTTTTAGGTCCAGTGAAGTTAAGAATTATAAAATTAGGTGCAGTGAAGTTAGGCCTTATAAAGTTAGGTGTTATGAAGTTAAGAAATTTAGTTTAGGAGTTGTAACTTTAGTTATTATAAGTCTAGTTCCACTACCGCAAGCCTAATTTTATAGTATAATTAAATTAAATACGTAATCACATAAGTTAGATAAGTCACGAAAGTCACGGGATTTCGTTTTGGCCATGTTAGGAAGCATCAACAGAAAACTAAAAAAAAAAAAATTAACATTCGTAAATTGCGTAACATTCCCAAAAATCTTTAGAAATGGAAAATAAATTTGAACCTAAAATGGAACATTTTCCCCATGTATCTTTTCGAATTATCAAAAGCTACAACCTCAATTTATAAAGAAAGGAAGCTGTTAATAATTGCTTAAATTCAACCTTTTGGTTCCCGGAAGAAGTGTAGAAGATCTGTGCTTCGCCATTTTGTTGTAGAATGCAAATCTTCCATTAACACGTCTATCAACCACCGACAATCCAGTTTTGAACAAAAGGTCGCTATATTTGATAAAATTCCCTGCTTGATTTGCCGCCAGTATTTTGGATGAAAGAAGTTTAATGGAAGCGCCTCGCAATAAGAGAAAGTAAGACATTTTGTACACACAGATCAAACTTTAAAATGGTACATTGACAAGCAACGGCTATTCATTTGTTTATATTTTCAATAATGGATATTGACCAAAAGCTGCATTACGGCCAAGGAGGATATAAGAATACATACGTAAATCGAACCAAGGTAAATGTTAATGTTCTATTTCACCAAAAAAACGCCAGGTGATGCCACCATATAGCATGTGAAACTTCTTATCTATAGTAGGATTCTTGTAAGAATAAGAGACTTCCAAAACGTCCTATATAGTGGGAGTCTTGTAGTAAAAAGGCCCTTAAAAATCGTCCTATATAGAGGGAATCTTATAGGAAAAAGGGCCTTAGAAAACATATATATATATTGTGGGAATCTTGTAGGTAAAAGGGCCCTACGAAACGTTCTATATAGCGGCAATCTTGTAGGAAAAAGGGGCTTACTAAACATCCTATATAGTGGGAATCTTGTAGGTAAAAGGGCCTCACAAAACGTCCTATAAAAGTAGGAGTATTGTAGGGAAAAGGTTCTCACAAAACATTCTATATAATAGGAGTCTTGTAGGTAAAAGGGCCTCACAAAATGTCCTATATAGTAGGAGTCTTGTAGGGAAAAGGTCCTCACAAAACGTCCTAAATAATAGGAGTCTTGTAGGGAAAAGGGCCTCACAAAAAGTCCTATATAGTAGGAATCTCGTAATGAAAAGGGCCTCACAAAACGGCCTATGTATTAGGAATCTCGTAATGAAAAGGGCCTCACAAAACGGCCTATATAGTAATATTCTTGTAGGGGAAAAGGTATTTCAAAGCTTCCTATCAAAATCCTACTATGGACTATTGAAAAACTAAGGTTAAATGAACTAAATCACGTATTATTTGATAGTTCAATAATATTACATTATTACTATTCGTTCTTCACACTGACTACCCGATAATAATCTCCACATGTTTACTAAATCTGAATATACTTGCTTGGTCTGGAACGTAGAGCCATCCATCAATTCTGGCTCAATGTAATGTTGAGTCAGACATGACTCGGCTCTGGCCGCACACGCTTAGTATAGCGTAAGAGAAACAATGGTTTTCCTGGGCTGGAAACCTTGTCATCTTAAACATACATTGTTATCCGTTTGGTGAAGAAGAGAACAGTTGTTGCCATTGTGTGTGACAGTGAAATAGAAACAGTGATCACGCCACCACTCGTAAATAAAGCGGCTGAACTCTGAAGTAGGGTTGGACATCGAACGTCATTGTTTTCAATACATCGAAGATCGATGTTTTCAAAACACAGGATGTTGAAAGTTCGATGTTCGATGTTTTTAACATCGATGTTTATTGGGCGATGATTTTCAACCATCGATGTTGATGGTTCGATATTCGCACCATCGAGTGAATTGTATGCTTCGGATGTCGTTACAGAACATCGATTGTGTAAAAATAATCGACTATCACACATTATATTATAATATATTGAAACTAGTGATGGGCATAATCAAATAATTTTAAGAATCGAATAATCATTCGATTCTTTGAAAAATAATCGAATGAATCGAAAGAATCATTCGAATGATTTAGAGAAGTAGTAAAGAGTCAGTAATAATCGGATGTTTGCTACTTCTAACTAAAAGTAGTTACTAGTTGCTCGTTTTGCCTTGTGCTACTATTCTCTTCAGCCTGCTGTCGAATCTCCCAACACGCATTCCTTATTATTATTACTGTATTTAGTTACTTGTGCCGGTGTCAAAGACCAAAGTACAGCCGCAACAAAATACTATACAGTTAACGCATTAATCACTTTAGTACCTCGCCATTAATAGAAATAGTGCGTATAACCCGAACGGGTAGTAAGACGCGGTGCTAATAATAATTAATAGAAATAATTTTGCGTACGGTTAATAATAAAATAAAGAACATATGTTTCTCTTTGTGTTTAAAAGAGTCGAAATAATTGACCCTTTAATATTTCCTAAATATAACAAAATATATATAAGCTTACAATCCTATTTATATATCGGGTAAGTGATAAAATACTTTCGATTTGAATATCTGAACCAATTATATGCCTCCTGAAAGTTTTACTTAGAATCAAACACAAAATTACTACTCGGCAAACGACGACGTAAGTTTGCTGGATAATGATATTTTGTGTTATAAGAATGTAAAATTATTTCAATGAATAAAATTATAATACGATCTGAATATTACGGCCGTTCAATGTTTTATTAAATACATAAAAAGTATATACTTATCTATTTAATAAATTTAAGTCAACGTTAAAAAAAATTATCTCTCAAATCGTTAGTGCTATTTGTGTTTAGTTAATTAGGAAGGTAAAATTTAAAGGAAATGAAAATGAACAATCTACGTAGTAATGTAGCAAAATTATCGAATCATTTTGTAATTTTCATTTGAATTATTTTTGGCTGATATTCGATTGTAAACTGTACAACCACTTAAACTTTGTATTCAATTAGCCTTAGAATCATTCGAAAGCGTAAGGTCGATTATTGCGTAGCAATTGAGACTATTTATTGAAAATGAACCTAATAGAAATGAAAACCTGTTAAGAGATAACATGGTAACATTCATAATCATAAGGTCTATTTTCCTCAGCACTTATGGCAAGGGAGTGGTAAGAGACTGAATCGGCCAGCTCGCGTCAAGTAAGATACTGTTTTCATTCGAATGATTTTTTTAATTAGAATAATTTTGAAAGAATCGAATGAATCGATTCTATTCATCCGATTCTTCCCATCACTAATTGAAACGAGGGTTATTGTTGCCTTACCTTCGGGAAGGGATAGTATCGAATGGAAAACATCAGTGTCCCAACCTAAACAATAACATAAATGAGAAAAATCATTACTTGCATAGCAGTGATTTTATACAACAAATAAAACACATTGTTTTGTTTTTTTAATCAATTCAACTGTAACTGAAGATCATATTTAAGTGGGGTTAGGAGTGGGGTGTTAAGAAAGAAGCTCGGAGCTGACACCCGTACTAACAAAAAACACACATATATTATATATTATTACCACACCTTGGATATAGGTACAAAATATCGATGGCTGAAAATTATTAACCTATAAAAATCGATGACATGAGTATCGAACTTTTAATAACCCTGTTTTGAAAACATCAATGACCAACCACCAGTATTTGCTGCTGTGTGAAGAAGGGCAAACTTTGACAAAGATAAGAAACTATTTAGAAAGAAAGATGGTTTCGAAATGAGTATTCTTTACGAACAGTGGACAGTGTTTATTATAACCACTGAGCATATAGCATTAAGTGCCGGTTATTTTCCAAATAGTTTTTTTTTATGTGTAGCCTATGTATTTATTTTATGAACATAATTTGCATGAATTTAAATATAAGTTTTTGATTCATTAAATATAAGTTTAAATGTACTTCAGATAGTTATTAATTTATTTGAAAACAAAAAACAAAAAACCTGTTCTATTTATAAAAAATCAATTTAAAAAAATATAGCCCTAGGTATTTTTAAAAACATCAATGTATTTTTTTTTATGAAACATCAATTTTTTGGAGACGATGCTGTTGTTTTTTCGATGCCCATTCCTAGTCTGAAGTGAGTCATGTGGGTGAATATGGATGACTGCGCATGCGTCACTGGTCGGATCCAACGAATCTACCTGATCCAGCCTACACACGATCAAGTCTGGCTCAGTACATGGAGTCAAGAACGTGTCTCGACTATTTCCACGAACAATTGATCTTTCTTGAAGTCTGGGGCTCATATGGTCCAGATTTGATGGCTCCGTCGCACAGTGGGTAATTTTCCCGAAAACGTTTCCAAAACTTGAAATTCAAATTAAGAATATCGGCTTTATTTTTGGTTGGGTTTCAACTGTAGATAAATATGAGCTCGTAAAACTTATTAAATAGGGTCTTTATCGCATTTCAATGTGAGCTTTAGTTAGGCACTCCGCACCGTTCACCTAAATTTCGATTATGTACTTTTAGTTGGTTGTTTTGGTGACCGTAATTTGCAAAAAGGAATTAATAATATCTGCTAACCTTTGAGTGTGATCCTTTTGTTTGAAGCGTTGTTTTAAAAAACCTATTTTTTTAATTTTCATGGGAAATGTTATTTTTGCACTAACTTTTGCAAATTTGCAATTATCAAAAAGGCACTTTCCATATAAATAGGCTAGAGTGCAAAAATGTTCTGTATTGAGTTTGGAAAGAATCGGTAGAGTGGTTCAGATTTTATTAAATTTGGAAATTCTTTTAATACAAATAAAGAGACGATAGAAGACTTTTTTAAATTGGTTGATGATCTCTTCAGATCCGCGGATGAATGGTATCAGAAACTTAAAATTACAAGATGCCACCTACACGCGGTCGTTTGGCTTAGTATGTTATTGATCTTACCGCTGAGCTATAGTCAGGAATTGTCCCCTGCCCAGGATAATTCTTCACTCCAATTTTAATGCATAGTCTGTGATGGACGTGCTGACAGGCCGATTCCTGGATAGTTCGGTGATTAGAGCATTGACGTACTAGGTCAAAGGTCCCGGGTTCGATTCCAATGTCCAGGTGTAGTTTTTAAATTTAAGGAATATGATATTTAAATGCGGCTCTAACCGTAAATGACAAATATAAAAGCTTGTCTATTTAATCCAGTATTAGAAAGCTACCACAAAGAAAATAAAAACAGCTCTTGGGAAAGGCCATACAACTTATATCGTCCCCAATTGGATCGGCTATTTTTAATTTTGTAATTATGATACCTAAAAAACCTAATTAGAGTTTATATGTCGATAAATAGGGTTGAAGGGGTTTTGGCCACGTTTTTGGGGAAATTCCCCACTGTGGGCTCGAATCTGAGCGGGTATGGCAAACTTAGTGAGATAGGGATGATGAAGGTTGGATTGAGGGAAATGTACTCGCACTGGCGTGGAAGTAGAGTGGAAAAATATTTAGAAAAAACCTCCTAATAGACCTTGTCGGGGTTCGAGCTCCGCTATCCCTCTCATTGTTAATCCAGTTTATTGCAGGAGTGACTACTTGGTCCATATGACCACCGAGGTGGGTAGTAGATATAACATATAGTTAGACAACAACATTAAAGTAAAACATTCATTGACTCATAGGCTAGTTGTTTCTACCAGATAGATATTTAGTTAGATTTTATTATTAGATAATATGTCAGTCATTTTTTTTTAATGTCTTCTCATAGACGGGGATAGTTTTGTTATTAAGTAACCATCACCCTACATTCCTTAGTTTACAGATGAATGTTGCAGTAATATTTTTTATTTAAATTTGGTTCTCAAGAACGGCACAATTTTGAACTAAATTAGTTGGAAAGTAACAAAACTCCAAGCGGTATTAAGAACTCGGTAGCAATATTAAAGTAAAGATGACTTTGTCAGCTACTAATTTGGATCTCTTCATTCCCCAAGCTTAATATTTACAACATAGAAAACCCTTTATTAACATAGTGTGCCTTTGTTGCTATGAGCCAACATTTAAATAACACTTACATATTCATGAACCCTGCAACCAAACAATAACCTTTACATAAAACTTCCAAACTGCCAGCGTTTCAAGCTTAGTTCACCATAATAATTACATTAATTAAAAGAGAGTTTATGAATTTAATTCTTGTGTTGAAAGTGAGTTTGTTACTGTAATACATGAGTGAAACAGTTGTTTCTTACAGTAAATATAATACCGAGCTGTATGTATAGTTAGTTCACCAAAAGTTTGACCTTTTTCTGACAGGTGCAGGAAAATTGATAACAACAAATTAATAGATAGATAAATGATCTACATTCAGAGCAGCATGGACCAAGAGGCTGAACCGAGTGGGACCATATGACAGACAGCTAACCAGCCTACAAGATATAAACAAATATTTGTAAGGGTCAAATGGCCGACACAACTTGGACCAATTAGTAAACAAACTCATGCACAGGAGAAAGTAATCAACAGCCCACTGGCCAACAAGAAATAACCAACTCGTAGACAAACGTCGAAATGGATGCAGTTAAGGCTACTGACATACTTGCAATCAGTACACCAGCTTGCAATGCCTTGATATATACATTATGATGGCAATACTAAATTACTACTTCCTAGTGACAGCAACTTGGTCGCAAACATGAGAGACTTTGAGTCTCCTGTGTTTTTTTCATCACAACCATATCACGAGAAGTATGGCTGTGTCTTAAAAAGGTGGGGATGTAAGCAACGCAAAAAAAAGTACAGTGTTTTGGCAGTTTTTATTGCAAAACTTATTTTGTCCAAAATAAATAAACCATTTCTCCAGTATAAACATATAGTTTAATTTTCTTTAGATGGTGATATCAACAGTTGTTGAATATCTATCATGAGCATAGCGGTATTAGATTATACTTTTTAAATGAGTATAAAAAGTTGTCATTAAATTCTAGGGCACCTTGACAGATATTCAACAACTGTTTAGGTCACAGTGTGGAGAAATTTAAATTCTACCTTAAGAGTGGACCAAGTGATAGAAAAATATAAACATCTCGAAAAAATGCTCAACAACGAAATTGTAAATGGGAGAGAACATGTAAAATAATTGATATAAATGATTCATATATCGATTGTAAGTCCTGCTGTAAATACATATTATTTATGCATTCAAATGGTTGTTCCTGTATATACATTGATCACAAACATAATTGATTAAATACAATGTTGTATATTAATATATAAGCCTCATGTTTTACTGAGTGATCATCTAACAGACAATTTTCAATACTAAGAGGCAACAAGCCATATATTCACCTGACTTTGGCCGACAGTGAAAGACTTCCGGTATTATTGGTACTCAATATTAGGGGCAGATTTGAATTGTTTTTAGAGTTAAATTCAAGTGCTAGGTAGCCTTAACTCTGGTTTCTGATATAAATAAAACTATAATTTCATAAAGTATTTATCTTATTTTTTAAAACACAAAACACTTTTCTCCTCAAAAGGGAAAATGTTTGAATGCTCATACATTTTGATTGTGTAGTCAGGAATCGACCAAAGAGAATAGTGGATATGAAAATGGGATATATGAACAATTCACTATTCACAGGAATGACTGGCCCTATTTAAAAGGAGGGGGTGTTAATAAGGGGTAAATACTAAATGGAGCATTTTTACAAAACCAATAATAATAATAATGTAGCAATTTGACAATTAACTGTCTAGCCTTCATAGATGATCTTGGGATCTTTTCTGATTCCCTAGTCAGAGCCGTAAAACAATCAACCAACTCATGACGCAAGCAGCAAAGATGGGCCCCAGATCTCCTTTGAGAAAACGGAGTTCATAACGAACAAGAAGTCGATGCCCTGAGAGCTAGATGTGGAACAGGGAAAAATCAAGCGGGCAGAAAAGTTTAAATGCCTAGGTGAGTGGATGGATCCTAACATCTCTGAGAAGAAAGGATCAACAAGATGGGAATGGCATACCAGTTAACCAAAGGGATTTAGAATAAGCGATCAGTGTTGCTCAACGTCAAGCTCAGACACTACTGCACAGTCATTCGACCGGAGGCCCTATACGCAGCAGAATACCTTGCAATGAATAGGAAAGGTCTGACCGAGAAATTAGAAGCTAAAGAAAGATCCTGAGAAAACGATGAGTATGGAAGGCGACACAACCACGAACTATTCACAGATGTGGAAAAGATAACGAACATGATTCGGAAAAGGAGGAATTCTTTCTATGGTCACATGGTCCGAATGAGCACAGAGAGATTGACAAACCAGATCTTTTCCTACTTTATAAGTGAGAAAACCAAGGGGGCCTGGTTCAATGAGGTGGAAAAAGATCTACAAGAAGTGAGGATCACAGGTGAAGACATCCAGGGACGTGACCCTCTTAAGAAGAAACTAGGAGCACACCAGGGTTTCCAGGAAAAGCCCAAGCTGAAAATAGACAAGACGTGAACTGAAGGGAAAAAAAAGCGCACCAAAAACTAATGCGCCAATACTGGCCAAAAAGATTTGAGCCCCAGGAATAAAACAGTTGAAATAACGTGGTCAATAGCTGGTCGAAGCGAGAAGAAGAAAATATGATGATGATGATGATGATGTAGCTTATCATTGAAAGGAAACTCATATCTTATTTTCTTGAATACATTTTAAATTTTATGTTAGCAAAAGTTAATAACGCAAATATTATTATTATTACTATTATTATTATCACTGCGTCTTAGTAGCCGTTTGGGTTGTACAAACTTATGGTAATGTGTAATGGTAAGGTGATTGTGAAATGAAATGTAAGACCTACAATTAACATGGGATCCGAACTACGGTGGAGGCCTAGAATTCCACACATTCACAAGTTGTGATTAATACACGTCTTGTCAGAGGTCAAGGAAGCGTTTGGCAATCAGATAGATCTGTGCCGAGACCGAGGATTGAATCTCGGACCCCCAGCACAGAAGTCTGACACTTTACCCCTAGACCGCCAGGTCATCTAATATAATGCAAATAACTTGTACGTAATTATTTTCTATTTAATTGAGGGCCACTAAATGGCTGGTCCTGTTGGCCTTATTTGTGGTCCAGTATGTCAATGCAGTGTTACAAATACTTATCAACCAATATTTTGATGAACTTTACAATATTTTTAATTTTTCGCTCCAGAAGAACGATACCAACAAGAGAAGATGTATACCTGCTGTCGAGAGATTGGCTGTCCCACCAAGTTATACCCTACCTACGGTTAGAGAGGTGGTGATAGCTAGCAGAAGGTTCTTTTCTGTTTAAGTAAATTATTAACTGCTTAAGTAAAGTATTAACTATGTTCTTTTCATTGTAAAAGCCATATTGTTTGTTTCCTTTTTAAGGATATGAGTATCAAATCCAATATTGTCTTGAATCTCAAATATATTTTAGGATCCAAGATATTCAAGGGTCCCTTCCCTACTCGAAATATTTTGGAAAAGAATTACTTCAGAAGGAAAACAAGACGGAAATATAGTTGCTACTTTGTTTATGTCCATGAATTAAAATCTATTCACATAAATACTGTATATCTTTGATTTTAAGACGCCATTGATTGTTAAGACACACCTTAATTTTTCAGTACCATCAACAGAAAAAAAAATCAAAAAAGCTATCTTATATCTAAGAAATATGTTTATTACAGAATTCAATTTACTAACAACACAATACAGACAGTACCTTATGTATCAGTAGGTGGTATCACTTCCTTCTTAATCAAAATCAGTCTGATTCTTCTGAGTCGTGGATATCTGCATCTGAATCAATATCAGAGTCTATTTCTTCTGAGCCGTCTTTATCGCCATTCTCCCATAATACCTCGTCTTATGAGTCAACGAGAGTGTTGGTGATGCAAAATTTTTTAAATGAATATTGCACTATTCTTTCTGGTATTAGCTTCCAAGCTGTTGATACCCATTCTGCCAGTTTTGATGCTGGCACTTTCTTAATCTTTCCAGAAGGTGTCAGCGAAAGGTTATCAGTCAACAGCCAAGATTCATATTATTTTCTCAAGTAATCCTTAGATGGTCAAACATAGAGATGGGGCTTTAGTGTGAAAACAAAACTTTGGTGCCGTGTGAAAGGCATGGGGAAAATCGAAAAGAACTGTGATTCTAAGAGGCTATCAATTCTAAGACGCACCCCATTTTTATAGATGTTTAAAATGCATAAAAAGTGTGTCTTAGAATTGAAGCTATATGCTAAGTTATATCCCTCGTTTTAATTACAACCGAGTGAGAATAGAAGATTTAGTCACATGTAGAAAGTGAGTAGGCAAATGTATGATTCTTTATTGTGTGGCATTTATGATGAAAATAGTAAATATTGTGAGCTTACTTTGAATTGTCAGGCACGATGAAAACCGGTTTGGAAGGGTTTGAATTTGTCCAGTGTATTTATGTTGCTACTTCCAGAATAACCACCTACAATATTGACCCTTTTATGGCTGTTCCCTTACCTCCTTTCTTACTTATTTTATTTTATGGCTTGTAAAATTAAGCTAATTTTAAGCAAAATTAAAAAAAAAATACTTTTCTTATGAATGAAATGAAATTGATTGATTGATTGATTGATTGATTGATATAATGAAATTGGTTAGAAGAATTCATGAACAGAATCTCATTTCATGACTTTTTAATGATTTCCATGGCAGGTAGAAGCTCTGTACTTGTATTATACTAGGATTATAAATAAATTGTGCGAATAGTCGATGAGATGTCGCTTCCCGCAGAGTGGTAGGGTGAGATATTCTTTTTCATTCCTGCTCTCTTACAAACCCTAACTAATGTTTACAAGTTCCAAGCGCACTATTTTAGTCAAAAATAATGTTTCTTTAAAGTCATGGATCAGATCCTCAACTCCTTTGAACCTCTCTGATCCTTAAGGATATTTTAGATTTGATAATTTAAGAAAATTTCAAATTTGAGATTCAAATACTTGCAAAGTCTCTTTTTTTTATTTTTCAATTGACATTTGTTTTAAAGCAAAACTTCTTATTGGTGGTTCAGAACCAATTATAATAATTATGAAATGAACTTAACAATCAGGCCCCAGATCAGTAATTTAACACTTAAATGAATGTATGAATGTTGTAATGAATGGATTATAAGAAAGAATTTTAATATTAATTTTAGTTATTTTTATTTTATATTATTCTATTATATTTATATTAGAGAAATCATGGTACCAGTTTTTCTAAACTCTGATTCTTAAGCTCAGCCTCGATTCTGATTCTTGAACATTTCCTTTTTCATTATTTTTCCAAGCATTATTGCATAGAAAATCTAACGTGCCTGATACACTACTCCCCCCTCAATATGAAACTTTGACTCAACCATTATAACACATGATCGCTTGAAACTTTAATCTCGCAATATTACTAAACAAACTAAAAGTCTTCAAAATTAAAAATTCTAATAAACTTAAAATTATTTCAATAACTTGTGGATTTTATAACGGAAAGAACACATTTCACACATTACAAAAATTTCAAGTCTTCCACCAAAACTGATCCTACACACGTTAGCTCGCCAGAAATTAGTGATGAAGTTTTGGCAACGATATATTGATCATCTATTGAATTAAAATAAATATTTTTTTTTGCTCCATTTTTACTAACTGTATCAATTTTTGTTCTATTTTTATTAAACTTGTCTTATTCAAAGAGCTAAATAAAACATTGAAAATTGAAAAGGAATAAAGAATATAATTACAGGAGGGTGGCCATTTTAATTTGATAGGAATATCGTAGCTTTCAATATACATGTTGTGATATATCAATTAATGATAGATCTAGCAATATATTACAGAGAATTGCCATTCTAGTCTACATATTATATATAATCAATTGTTTGTTTAGAATTGATTCATATATTTTGACAGTCTCACTCAAATTTTACTTTAAAAAAAGTGTATCAAAGTTGTTAAGTTTTTACCTCTTGATACTGTCATAATGTTATAATACTAATAATAATAATACTTGAGAGCATTTATTTTTCATTAAGAACACCTCAAAATGTTAGGGTCGTATTATATTTGGGATAGTACTATATTCGAGCCATTACAGTATATTTATAATTTGCCGGTATTTAAGTGAGAGGGCAACTAAATTAATATGAGAGATAATCGATTATTACCTATTTTAAATGTTGCAATTTTGTTTATTTGCCAGTTTTATTGAGAACTAAGAATCGAGTAGCGAGAATAGTAATATTAAGATTGATTCTTCATTCTTTCGACACCAGTAAGAATTGTGGGTATTGAGGTATCGAGGAATCAGGTTTGACAGCCCTAATTTATATTTCCTCTTATGTTCATAATTTTTTCCAAAATTCCGATTCAGATTCGTAAAATAGTGGAGTCAACCCAACTCTATTTAAAATGTATGCATTTAATATTATTTTTCTTGAATGTTTTGTACATTTCCTTTCCCAATATTCCTACTCATTCTTATAAAATACAAATAACAATTAACTCTATTGAAACAAACAGCCATTATGATTAGATTTAATTCCATCACAGCACCAAACATTTAAACAACAGCCCAAACACATAAAAACAAAAAGTGAATGCTATAAAAAGAATATATACATTTTATATATTATTATTTTCACTATATACTGTAATTAATAACTATATTTAACATCACTCAAAAGCTAATGAAACAATTAAGAAAGAAAACAAACTAAACTTGATTTACTTGAACATTAAATGAAAGGTAGACATGTGATTGGCATGTAAGGTAATATTATTACTTTCTCATCTATACAAAAAAATGTAACATTCATAAATTCAAAACATAAAATTATTTATGTTCTCTAAACATTATGTAGAAAACTGTGGTATACTAAACTGTCTAAATAAAAATGCATGTAAGACTTTCTTTTTCCAATCAAAGATTCAAATATGACAAAGTCAGGTCATTTTCTTTAGCCTAATTATATGTTTATAAACTTATTTCTTATCAATGACTAGACATAAGGTACTCTTGACAGAAACATATTTTCACTTTTTGAGTTACTATGTAATAACATATATAGAAGGTACAATGAAACAGCAAACACTTTACATTGCTAGCACAATTAAAGAAAAATTGGTAGCTATCCCTCACCACCCCGCTACTGGAACCAGGCTCACTCTATCACAACTCTGCCACTCTTTTATCTTTATAAATATACAACCCTCCCCCTTCCCCCAACCCTTCCCAACCCCGCATGTCTTATGTTTTTTAGATTCCTATTTTTAGTAGGTTGTGTTACACAATTCACACTCCCTGCTGAAAAGTTATGATGAATTGAAAAATAGGACAAAGAATTGAGTGGCTCCAACCGATTTCCTTTTAGTACAATGGTAGCAGTGGTACAATTTGAATTGTGTTATTTATATATTGTAAAAGGGTTAAAGTATTTGTCCTTTTTATTTTTAACCATAACTTTTCCCTGTGCCTTTCATGTATATCATTTGGGGTGGTTAAATATTTATAATGAGCCATAGATTTGAAATTATTCAAGCATAATAAAAATATACTATAAAATAATGCTATGATAGGTGTTTGCAACTAACATTAAATTTATTTTACTAGCAAAAATAAAATTTGGTAGTAGCATATTTTGTCAATCGTTTAAGCTTGTATTAATGTAAAATAAATACAAAAGAATATTTTTTCTTAGATTCTATATCAATTTATTAAATATTTTGTGGGTGTTTGCGAAGTCCACCTTGTAAATTTGAAACAATATCTGAAATGAATATAGAATTATATTTGGAAGAAGGTATAGGAAGGGTGGATAGAAATATATAAAAGGTACGAACACAATATGGCGTTTACAATGAAAAGAAGAACACAGTTCACACTTTACATTGCAGCAATGGACAAAGAGGTAATGGCTGCCTCTTAAAGAAAATCGATCGTCACCGCCCAATCCCCTGACCTAGGTTTCATTCTATCGGAACTCATCAGGGAGGAGTGTGAAACGCGCAACGCAACTTCCTAAAAGAGGAAACAAAAAACAAAACAAAAAAGGGAAAAAATGTAAAATTGTAAAGAATGATAGGACACATATAAAAAGAAACATGTAAAAGGTATAGCATAAAGGACAAACACAGGAAAAGAATATAGGAAACATCCTCACAATAAAGTCCAAGTATTGATATTTTGGGTTTGTTTCATGCTTAATAATATATAATATTACGCTTATTTATCTATGTTTTATTGCACAAATGTTTGTGGTATTTAATTCTAATTTGATATACTAAGCTATTATAAGGCATATGAAGCTACGACAGACCTATGAGGCCAGTAGTGGAAAATAGATGACTCGAATAAAAAATTGACCCAGGCCACTGCTGGAAGCAATAATGGGTGTAAAAAATGTTACAATTACAACATGCAATTTAATTGCTTCAGATTTTTTCATACAAATATTAATTTTTAATGCCCCTAAAGCTCAAAATGACAGTAATCGAAAATAAATTAATTATTTTATCTTTCAAAATTTTTAGTGGCGAAGCTAGTAAGTGTTAAAGTGGGGGGTGGGGGGGGGGGGAAGTTTAAGCGAACCCGAAGCTAATATTGTTTTAAAGCCAAGTCAAAGTCTTGAAGTTTTGCACAACACTAAATTTTGTATATTTTTGCTGAAAACAACTTCCATGAGTAAAAAAAAAATTTCTAGCTATAAAACAAATTATTTCTCGCTAGAAAGTATTTTTAGATAGTCTGTTAATGTTGCAGTCGCAAAAATCATGTGACACTAATCATCAGGCCTGTGCGGGATTGATATTTTGATTTTGGAATACAACACTTTCCGGCGGGAACTGGAAATATTTAGAAATCGATTTATAATTAAGGCTTATTTATTATTTTAAGATTTATTATAAGTCAAGACTTATACTTGACATTTAGTTCAATTTTAAAAAATAAACATAATCTGATAGTAAATTTGGAAACTTATGGCTATTTGATCAGAAAGGAATCCAGTTTTAGTTTCAAATTAGTCAAAGGTATGGATAAATGCCAAAAATAATTTTGAAGTGGGTCAAGAAGAAAGACCAAAACTATTTTTTCAATTTCTATTATGAGGCTGAACAATAAATTTAAATTTTGTAATATTTTAAAATTTTTAAAGGAAAAAAAAAAATTGGACACTCACTAACATTATTTATCTTATTTCAATTTAAATTGCAAGTTTTCCAAATAAAATCTAGCTAGTATTTTGTCTAACAAGTGCTAAGTAAGAATTCAACATAAGGTAAAGTAAACAAAATAGGCCTAATGCAAATGCTATAATTGGATACATTTTTAAATCAAGCATTTTTAATATAAATAAAATAAACAACTAAAAATAGGTTTTAAGATTGACTAGACATAAAAAAATTAATGGTGTTAAATTTTAAAAAGCACTTTCCCAACTAAACGTCAAAATACATTAATTAATTTGAACTATTAAAAGTGAGCCACAGGTTTTTCCATATGAATAACAAAAACTTTTTTCAACTGAGCCAATGTGCCTAGTTTTACCTAGCATGTTTTAGTTGCCAAATCTCACACCTAAGGCACTGTTCCTATTCCAAAAAAAAAAAAATTTCCAACTTCTTTATCTATACTATTGATGGGTGTGAATAAAAAACCATTTTGGTGACTGCATGGTCTAAGGTGCTACTCTTGCAATAGGGTGGCTGTAGATGACAAGGAGATCAGGGTTTGATCCCGGTAGATTGAACTGAGGGTGGTTTTCTCTAAATGTTTTTCCACCTTCCCTCCACACAGGTGTGGGTGAACTCCCTCTAAATTCAACCTTCCTCATCCTTAACACATTAGAGTGATTAGTAAATAGACGTATAACCTGAAGGTGTAGTAAGACACGGTGCTAAAAATATAATCTGATCATTCCAAGTGATGGGTTTTTCTTGTTGCAAATGTGTGTGTTAAGAGAGTATTTCATACATAGTTCAATTGTAATCCATAATTGTGCCCAAAAAATATGTTTTCTTGCCTTAAATATCTTCAGGTGTAGTATTACCACCAGTTATATATGTATTGTGGATATATTTATGATGGAGCTCAGTTTTGATTATTAAATAGTAGGGCTGGGCCAATGCCGATTATTAATCCAATTATCGCATAACCGGTGATTCCGATGATCGGTGTTTGAATCTCCGATTATTTATGCCGATTATTCAAAATGTGTGGGTATATTTTATGTCCTAAAAAAATAATATTTTATCTCTGCTCTCTCGTATGTGATCTTTGAATAATTAGCTTGTTCTTAGCGACTTAGGTTTGAAATAAACAGCACATCCAACATTCCAAACAAAATATATCAAAATAAATATATTTACCATAGGTCTTTTTCCAATTTATGCACGTTATTAGAAATAAAAATACTCACAAGTAACAAATCTAATAATCATAAAATAAAATATTAGCAGATTGGTGTTGTTTTATTTCGATTTGTTAAAGATGCCCAAAAAATGAAACATCGGACGTAATAATCTCGCACATGCGCACATTTTGTTTTAAATGGAAACCGTTTTTCTTTTAATGCAAGTACAAAACTTTCCACTGGCAGGGAATTTGTTTCGCTCATATTTCAATATGAATTTAATTAATATATATTAATATTTAAATTTTACATTTTCTTTAATAGTTAAAAGTAAATTAAAATAAGTTTTAAAGTATTTCTTAAAAAAAACCATGAAAAATAACTTTCGTTGCACATTATGTTATTTATTATTTATTTTATCATATTGAAGTAGAGAGGGGCAAAATCGTTCTTTTAAATGAACGATTCATTGTATCTGGTTCAGTTCAATGATCCATTCATTTTGACCCGTTCACCGTTCATTCGATTTTCTAAAGGTAGTTTTTATTTAAATGTAGTTAAAACAATGTTATTTTTCACTAAGATTATTTAAATTGTTAATAAAAAGATCAGATTACTGTTTAAAAATGGTGATGCCTTTTTATTAAACTTTTTTTTAAGAAACCACTTATTTCTATACGATATTAATATTTAGTAGTTAAATTATGATGGAATGCTTTGTAGAATCACAAAAACCTATGTTATGATATATCTAAATCACAATTCACAAAAATATTACGATTGTTAAAAATTGTTTAATATTGAAGCCATATTTTAATAGACATTGGATGTAAAAATTCCTATTTCATCTATAAACAAAATAGATGTAGGCCTATTCTCCCTGTGTGCAAAAATTTGTGTGCCTTGATTATTTTTTTTATCATTAAAATTAAATTTAAATTTGCTGATTATGATTTGTCTTTGTCTAATGAAAGGGTCAGTAGGCCTATTTAATCATAATTGTGAAATCATATTTTAATTATCTAACATGAACCGGTATATTTGCTATTAATGTGATTTGTTTTTGTTAAATGACAGGTTCACTTGTCCTAACAATAACAATATAAAATAATAATTAAAAAACCTTTACATTTTAAAAGTTTCTATTTAAATGTTACTAAAACAAAACTATATTGGACATTATAAAACTAGTAAAAGTAACTTCTTTTTTTGCTTTAAGGGTCATTTTTCTTTATACACTTATTAAAATTGAAAACAAATATAATCGGTATCGGTGATCGGCCTAATCGGCAACAAATGATCGGCATCGGACTAATCGGCAAAATAGCTGATCGGCCCAGCTCTATTAAATAGTAAACTAATAACATTGTTAATAAACATTAAACATCGATAGACTGTCCTTAGTTGAAACTTGAATATTAATATTACTTATTTCCCAAAAAATCTGGGAAAAACTTACTTCCCACCTGAGTTTTGGGAACGCCTATTTTCCTGATTTCTTTCCTGAAGTTCGGCAACCTGCACAGGCCTACTAATTATGGGTTATAACACTGTACTTCATCTTATAATTAGAAATAGTACATCTGAAGTTATATAGAGTATAATCTGCTCATTCATGGTATTTGAAAACTTTCTAACAAAAATGAATATGTTGTTGTCTTACTACCCGTTCGGGCTATACACACTTACGCTAATGTGTAATGGTAGAGTGAATGTGAGATGAAATGAAGGACCTACAGTTTAACGTGGAATCCGAACCACGGTGGAGACCTGGCATTCCTCACATTCACAAGTTGTCAGAGGTGAAGGAAGGGTTTGGAAATCAGATAAATTTGTACTGGGACTGAGGATTGAACCCTGGACCCCAGCACAGAAGTCTGACACCTTTCTTAATCCTAGAGTGCCAGGTCACCATGAATAAATAATCATATAAATATAAATATGAATAAATATGAATAAATAATCAAATAATGTTTAACAACTTGAAAAATGAGGAGTCTGGTAAAGAAACAGATTTAACATAGGATGGCTTCCTATTATGCAAAAAAGAAAAGAAAGGTAATTATCTGAATCTAGTACTAAAATGTGAATTATTACTTTTTTTAACAATGTTTATTGAATATTACAAATGAATGTATCAGCCTTTTACTGGTAAGCTGCCCCTCCAGTTTAGTATTATAACATTTTTAGGTAGTACAATATCAACTTTTTCAAATCGAAGTGAACCTGAATCAAATGTATGAAACATCATTTAATTTAAATAAAAGTTTGAATCTTGTTATTGTATGATGTTGTGGCAAAAAAAATTTTTGTGTATATTTTGAGGCAGGGCCGATGCTGATAAGCAATCCGATTTATCGGCCAATATTGGCAAAATTGGCCAAGAATAAAAGATTTTTATCATGCAGATATTTTACGCCAATAATTCAAAATCCATAGATATATTTTAAATTCTCAAATCATGAAAATATAATTCATAAATCAAATAAAAATATTTAAATATAATCTCTTGTATGTATGCACAAATTCTTTAAATCTGTGTTACATATTTTATTTTATAATAGACAGCAAAACCAACATTCCAAAATTCTAAATTTGTTATTTATTGTTATGAATTTTATTTTTTATTTTTTACTTTCTCTCTATCTTAAAGGTAGATAAAGTATTGTGATCGTCAAAAAAATTGAACTCGAGATTTTGATGAATCTTGACGTTTCATGACTCCCTCAATCCGGAAAAGTGGTTTTTGAAATTCCGTATGTCTGTATGTCTGTCTGTCTGTCTGTCTGTACCTCCAACTAGAGCCTAAACTATTTTACCGATCTGGCCAAAACTTGGTATCTAGGGTTTTCATAGGGTTGCCTCGGGGTGTTTTTGGAAATGGATATCCAATCCTAAAATTAAGGGTAGTTTACTGAAGGGCAAAAAGAGAAAAAGCCGATTTTCTCAAAAATGGCTCTAACAATTTTAATCAAATTTCATTTCAAAACATTTATAAAGATTCCAAACAAAGTGGCTACTCTCAATATTTTGGCAAAATGACTTTAAGGGCTCCGGTCTGATGCGTAAATTATTTTTTATCATATCTCCGAAACTATTTGAGATATGAAATTACTTATCATTATAAATATGTAGATCTATTTATAATACAAATATTTTATTCGAAACATATTTTTATAAACCCAATAACTTTCAAGCTATACGAAAATATTTATATTTTTTAACTTTTCGAAGCCTATAGGTTAAGAATTGCGACAGTAAAAAAAAATCTAACCTGAAATGTTGATAGATGTTGACGTCTCATGACCACACGAGCCCTTAAAAATGGTCTTTGCAATGCCATCTGTCTGTGTATTTGATTAAACTTAAAATTAAAAGTAGTTTAATATAGGGCGAAAAGAGAAAAAAAATCCTCAAAATCGGCTCTAACGATTTTGATTAAAATTCGTATCTAGACGTTGATTAAGATTATAAATAAACTGGCTATTTTAATTTTCCCGTGAAAATGACTTTTAAGGTACTTTACAGAAGCTGAAATTTCTGTATCTCCGCAACGATTTGTGATACTAAATAACTTAACATTGCAAAATTGTAGTACTATTAAAAATTAAAAACTTTTATGTTAAATATAATTTTATAAAACCAACAGTTTCTGAGATAGTGGTAAATATATTAATACAATTTTAAATAAAATGATAGAATATTAGGAAAATGGGAGCACAAATAAAAGTAAAAGTAAAAACACTAACACATATTTACACACACTTCAATATTTCGATGCTATTATAGCATCTTCCTCAGGTAGCAGTAAGAACTACTAATATTCTATTGTTTTATTTATTACTAAATTTTTGGCTCAATGCACTTTTTTCATTCATATTAATACAATTTTGTGAGCTTTAGTTGTAAAGAAATTCTACTTAAGATTTAACGCAGTAATTATTCAATGCAATAGAGTAATTAAATAAAAGTAGGTCTCTCAAAAGGTTTATGTAATTTTTCCTTAAACCTCTTAGGAGAAATGTTTGTACAATAATAATCTATTTCCATTTTGGATTCAATAGTCAATAATTTACATTTTTTATTGGTCAAAATTTATAAATGATGAATTTAATAGCAATGTGATGACCTGAAGACCTAATAAAATGTCGAAATTTTAATATGAAGTGTTGACTCTTGTGGACACAATATTAATCTTTTTTATTGGTCCAAACATACAAATGAGGACATTAATTCTTTAAAAACAACTTGTGAATGTGAGGAATGCCAGGCCTCTACCGTGGTTCGGATTCCACGTTAAACTGTAGGTCCTCTATTTCATCTCACAATCACCCTACCATAGCACATAATAATAATAATAATAATAATAATAATAATAATAATAATAATAATAATAATAATTCTTTAAAAATCACATTATTTGATCATAATCATGATCATCATGCCAATTTTCAGATTTTGAATTTTTGACCTATAACTAGCATTTCTGAAGATAAGAAGTAAAAATTAAATATGCAGCAAAAGGGTTAAAAATGTTTTTGTGTTTTTCTTTAGTGTTTTATCTAAGGTACTTCTATTCTGTTATCACTCGGGTGTTTCTAATTCAAACCAAATGTTTTACATCAATTATTTTAACTTTCATACTAAGATGACTAAACAAGCTTTAAATTACAACATGTAACTTAAAAGCACAGAACTATTCTAATTCACTATAAAAGTGTATTTAAACTGTAATTTTTTTATTATATTTTTATCAAAGCTTTGATGTTGTTAAAGCTAAAATTACTTTTAAAGCAAAGTTGAAGCTGACAAATAGTTATTTTTTCCTTCATATTTTCATTGTTAAGAATTAAAAATTAAGTTATTTATATTTCTTAAACCCCTTTGAAGTTAAGGATAATGAGATCAGTACAGATAGTGAAATTGATTGACCATTGGTGTTTTTGTTTAAATATAGTTTTAAAATGACACCTAGTCATGGGATTAGAACCAGAGATATTCAACTTAAACCTTCAATTCTTTCTCACCGAGTTATCCCAGATTCAGCTTCTCCTCAGGATCTTCTTCACTCAAAGTTTAAGGGCATAGTCTGTGATGAACGTGTGAGATCATTGACTACTTAGAACTATCAGGAACACACCCACCAATGAGTCAGGGCCGGCCAGGTGTCATTTTTTAACTATATTTAAACCATCTTGTAAAGTTAGTATTGATATGCAAGCGATTGTATGTGAATTAAAGGCATAAGCACACCCCAGTTGCCTTTTATTCACCAACTATGAAGGCTGCGAAGAACACACAGAAAAACACACACACTTTACAACACAAGTTTTCATTAACACTTTTAGCTTTTTCAGGGCGTATAGACCCTTGGTTTGATTTACAGATACACCTCGTAGCTGTGCTCCGGCCGACAGAGTGCCCTGTATAGTTGTTTCCACATGCTCCAGCGAGGGCCGGCCGGGTCCCCGCATGTTCTGTAGTGGACACTGGTGTTAAATGGCCTCTCTGGCAGTTGCGGGAACAAGGGTTTCAGCCGCACTCAGGAGGAATGATGGTACTTGACAAACGCTATAGCAGACAGCTCCTTGCTGAACTCCTCTAGAACTATTACGCTTTCAAGGATGCTATTGGTCTCCTCTCTGGGGAAAACACAAGACATTTACTGTTAAAACTATGAATGTTCTCATACACCAACAGTCGGAACTAGAGGTATGCAAAGCTTCGATAAAACCTATCAACTGCGACTTCGCTTGGACTCACTCATATACTACTCAAATAATATACATTCATGTTCAATTATTTCCAAACTAAGACATTAATCATGGGTCTGTTTTCAAGCATAAAACAACTAACAAAAAATATCAGAGTTGGACACATGTTTATATGAATTTTTCCCTCAGAATAATCAATACTATAACCTCACCAAATAATTGCTATTCCTCCTGAAAACGTGTGTGCGCGTGTGCATGTGGGTGTGTGGGTTTGCACCTTTTTTGTACTCTCTTCCAAATAAATAGTATAACATATATCTCCATGGTGTTACACTGCAAGCAAGCTAGCCGACTGAGCGGTCACTGCAGTTAGCGACAATAGTGCCTACATTTGTGGATGGAGGGTGTCATATCGTCAGTACAACGAGCCCTCCGGCTGTTAATCTCAGTTTTCTAAATCGGATATGCTACTTATTTATTCAAGTAGCTCCTCATTTGTCCCCGCAAGGCTGAGTTTGACTCCATTCCAGACCAACTGCTTCATAAACAAATTTTGTAAGTGCTTGGGATCGAACCCAGGACATCTGGATTTGTAGCCAGGATCTCTGAACACTAAGCTCTAGAGGAAATAGTTTAAATGTTTTTATATTAACTTGTATTTATTGTGATTTTGCTCTTACTTTTTTTTTAGTTAAAGAAAATTAAATGTAGTGTTTTTACAAATCACAAAAGTCTTTACACTTAATCTGAATGATTGCATAAAAAAAAGTATAATTTTGAATGAATCCCAAGTGTGTTGCTTACTTACTGAGGATCACATATTCCTTCCAGGAGTCTCTGCCTGGTAGCATAGAGGGCCTGCTTGTAGCTCTTGAATAGAGGTATCTGTGTGACTAGTTCGGCTGCCACCAGCTCCAAGGTCCCAAACAGCGTATTGGTGTCTGGTAGAACTGGTAGCAATGGATTCAGCAGGTACTCGTGGAGGTAAGGATGGGGCAGCATGGCAAGTCGAGACACTAAGCTTGTCAACTGCAGGTTTATCTCATAGGGCTGCAGGTAAACCACGGTAACTCAATAACTCATTAAATATATTAATAGTGTGATAAGCTTCTAATATTTCAAAGAGGCTTCCAATATTAATAATCTTAGACTTTGCTTCAAAAATAAAACAGGTAAATTACACATTTTTATGTTCAATTTTTATTAGTTTTTTTTGTGCTTCCATGTATATCACAAATTAATGTTCACATGACAAACATCCAAAAATAATTATATGGCATGTAATGGAAGTAGCTTAATTTATAAACTTAAAACCAAACATGTTAAACCAGTTTGCTAATAAAGCATTTTGTAAATGATATTTAATTCTTAAAGCTATATACTTATACAAAAGATTGTTTTTCTAAATTTAACTATTTTTTTTTTTTTTAATATTCAAACTTTGATTCAGCTTTAGAAATATTTAATATCATTATTTTATTTGACTTTGATTTGAATTTAAAGACAGAACTTTCACACACTCCTAAATTATATTTTGCTTGAAATTTAAGAAATCTAAATAGAAGAGATATCAAACTTGATTCCTTGATACTTTAATACCTTCAATTCTTAATGGTATCAAAAGAATCAATAACCAATCTTAATAACATGTTTTTCAATATCTTAGCTTTAAAATTTAGGAAATGCTAGGGGTTGGAAAGGAGTGAACTGTTTTTAGGAACTACTGGTTAAGGAAGTGCTTTGGGTAGTTTATTATTGTGACCATTTGTTACGAAAACATTCTAGAAACACTACTCAATTAGTTAAAATAAATAATAAGAAAGGATGTCAACATGAAAAGATAGTTAGGTAAAGTAATAATTCTAGAAGTATGTAGTTACATAACATATCTTTCTTTGTGTTTGTGTGTTTCAATGTGTATCTTCAATTAATAAAGGAGTATTTCCAAAAATTTAAAACAAGGTGTAACTGTAGAAGTGTAATAGTTTAAGAAGAAATGAAGAGAGAAGAGTGTTTTTCTATCTAGGCCTAATCTAACTATCCTTTCAGGTTGACTTACTTCACTATCAATTACTTTAGATTATTGTCCAGTGTGTAATGATACTATTTTGGACCACTCTAAAATATTCAAAAAGTCATGGATGAAGTGCAATTTTCTATAAAGTACTATATGTAAAATTTCCTTTTAATACTTCATCCATGGAAAATCACGTGTTTTCAGAAATAATGTCAATGTAATACACTTCAAAACTTTTTTTTCTCTAAAAGATCAACTCCGTTGTACTAGAAAAATCTTATGACGCTGGCTCCCTCTACCCAATAGGAAGCCAGCCTTCATAACATCAGGTCGCCAGGACATTTTCTATTAGTTAGTTTTTACACTAGTGACAAGGGTCCAAGAGGCAAGGGGTAGGTCATTTATAACCCGCTTGTGCGTATGAATACACACAGTGCCAGTAACATAAATCTAGAGAATGTCTAATATCACATAACAATGCCGGTAGATAAATCTAGAGAATGAGTAATATCAAATTACAGTGCCACTAACTTAAATCTATAGAGTACACAGTAAAATATTAGAGTAAAATTACAGAAAAACAATCTGTAGTTTAACAAAAACTGTATCACCTAATATCATATCTTCAGTGCCTAAGGTGTAATCATCTAAATAAATCGTGTGCAACATTGAAAGTTTTATTCATTTTTAAGAATAAAAGATCAGAAACAATCAGATCACCTAACTGCGTGCAAGTGCACAGTAAGGCATGCTCGCCTCGGCATCATCATGAAACCCGATATTGCTCAATCACAGGGCAATATCACGATATAAATCTCCGTATCATTATGAGCAGAGCCCTGCGTTTGTGGAGATCGCGATAATTCGCGAATGTTAGATATGGCATTTTTTCTTTCAGATGTTCACATTTCAGGTTACCCTGATTGCAAATATATGTTCAGAATTGTCGCGATAATTCGCGAAATCGGTGTTTTAGCGCGGTATTCGCGATTTTAAATGATGTCCGCGATAATCGCGATGGAGATGGAGATTTGTCTTTTTTCTACATTGAAATGTGTAAAAAATTGAAAGTTTTGATGGAACAGAGTGATGACATCGAAAGTTTAAAAATTGAGAATGTGCTGCTAGGGCTGAAGACAGACAGTATGTTCAGTGACTTCGCAACAAAGTGTTTGCAAGCGTTGTGGCTGCCGATTTCAAATGCAGATTCAGAACGATATTTTTCTAGGTATAGTTTAGTAGTAACAGACCGCAGAACCACAATGAAAGTGGATAACATTGTTACCAGCTGCATGTTGCAGTTTGGTGATGTTGAGTAGTTATTTTGTATTTTTCTAGCCTAAATTGAGATTTAAAAATATAGTCACAATTTTTGTGAAGTAACAAGATGATTTTTGTGTAATATTTTGTCTTTGTGACTTGTACATACTTTTCCCAGACCAGCTGCCTTAAAATCTTACTTTTTTAATAAGTTGACAGCACATTTTTTTGCGGACTAGTGTTTTTTACCAAACAAAATGTAATTTTTGGTTTTCACCACTTATTCACCGCGTTTGGGAAACTTAAAAACGAAATTGGGTTTTTTATTCACCATAAAAGCAGGGCTATGATTATAATTGACTCCCAATCGCAGGGAATTAATCTTCATATGAATCCGTAGCATTTTAATTGGCGCCCATCGCGGGCCAATATAACTCGTATTACTTTAAGTGTTTTTACACTACTATTATACATTTCTGAGTAGTATTTTTATTTTTAAATTGTGTTTTATAAAGGCTTATTTCTAATTTAAAAGCCAATATTTCCATTAACTACTAAACTTCTTTTTTTTTCAAAAGTATTCACTATTTATTAAAATGAGTGTCATTCTTATTTTAATTATTTTTGACTGGTAACATTTTAAGATCATGAAAATACTCAAACCCGACTCAAACTTGGGAGATTTTTTAAATACTCGACTCGAGTTTGACTCAAATGAAAAAACCTTACGCTCGTAAACCCCTAGCAATGATATTAATTTTCTTTAAGATCCTTTCCTTACAACAATGTTGTAAATGCTGTTTACTCCCCAATCCAGTAGATAAGGAGAGAGAATGATTCTGTCTGTGCAAGGCAGAGCTAATGTAAATGAAGTTATAGATTTGTATTCATTAGTGAATGAAGTTATTGACCTGGTAGGGAAGTCGAACCAGTCTGGTGAAGAGCATGCGCAGGAAGGGACCTTCATAAAAGTTCCTGGCTCCGTTACCGTCATGGTCCGCCTCAGGACGAGAATCGGAGCTATGTGAGTCATCCCCTTCCATGAGGTCTGGGAAAGTCGCCTCAGTGGGCCAAGAGTGTCTTGAGCAGCGGGTCACACACTCCTGGTACTGCCTGTCCGCATCTTGAACGTACTGCTCGTAGCCCTCGTCCCCAGGGTCTGTGGCAGAGTGGAGTGGTTGGGGCAGCAGCAACAGGAAACTAAACAATTGACATTCTTGATGACATTAACAGCAACAAAAAGATAGATAGCACACATGACATTGCCAACAACAGGAAGCTAGACAACACTCAACACACATGACAATGCCAGCAACAGGAAACTAAACAAATGACATTCATGATGACATTAACAGCAACAGGAAGATAGATAACACTCAACACACATGACATTGCCAGCAACAAGAAGCTAGACAACACTCAACACACATGACATTGCCAGCAACAGGAAGCTAGACAACATTAAACACACATAACATTGCCAGCAACAGGAAGCTAGACAACATTCAACACACATGACATTGCCAGCAACAGGAAGCTAGACAACATTCAACACACATGACAATGCCAGCAACAGGAAGCTAGACAACATTCAACACACATGACATTGCCAACAATAACTCATTAAAGTTAAATTAACTCTATCTTCCATTAAGTAGACCCTAAGCTTCAGTCATTTAAATTTTTTAACTACCTAGTCAAATCACTTCAAACTTATATTCCGCCAATTTTAAAGGTGTTGATTCTCATTCAAAATCCCTGCCAGATTGTTTCCAATCAAGGGAAGTTATTGAAATGTCACTATTTTTTACTAAGTGTGTGCGAGTACTCGAAAATTCAAGTTTGATTTAAGTGTTAGTTTCTTTTTGAACTCGACTCGAAGATTTTTTCAAAACTCAAAATATTCAAGACTTTTTAATTTTAGCTTGAAAATTCAGAATTGTTTTAATTTGATTCAATTTAAATATGCTATTTTATAGCAACTACAATACCTCAATATTTCCTTTTGTCTGATTTAAACAACATTTATTTGAATTTTCGAAAATATTTATTTTTCATATGAAGAGACATTAATGAAAGTTATTTTCCCGAAAAATACAAACTAATGTGCAACTGTAGAAGTATTGAAGAAGTGGGAAGTGTAAAGGCCCCGACACAGACTCCGTATCCGTAGGTCCGTGGTCCGTAAGAAATCAATGCCACAATATCAGATTGCTCTGGCCAAAGAGTCCTTATCCGTAAGTCCTTACTACGTAGAAGTTGCCCAACTTTAACTTTCTACGGACTTGTTTATACGGACTACCAATCACAGCTGAGTAAATTATGTACATGTGCATTGAAATAAAAGAACAAATGGCAGTGAGAGGATCCGTCGCTATGAAAACATATACAAAATAAAAAGATGGCTACATGTGGAGCTATTTCAGAAACATTTTTCTAAAAATCTAAACACCCCAGGAAGGGCGGCTTCTAAGAAAATGTTTTCTGAGAAATACAAGTTCTCAAGAATATTGGCTTTGCTTTGGTAGGTTCAACACCCCTATTATTAAAATTATTAAAAGTGCTTTTTTGTTTTCACCCAAAATATGAGTACATCCGTTTTGCATTTTCAGGCTATTGCAAACAATTATTTATTTTAAGTTTAATAGTTAAAATCAAGTTAAACGGTCATGTGATCACAGATATTGACTCTGTAATCACGAGTAGAATTTCTTATGGACTAGGAACACGGAGTATAGACTACGGACCTAGGGATATGGAGTCTGTGTCGGAGCCTTAAAAGTTTAAGAAGACATGAAGAGAGAAGTTCCTATATAGGCCTAACCTAGCTCTCCTTTCAGGATGACTTCCTTCACTATCTGTACAGTGTTTCTACACTGTCTTGTTATACATTTCCAAGCCATCATGCAATTATTTATTTTATTAACTTTTTTTATAATTTTTATTGTAATTTCAATGTCCTTAAAACCATGAGTGTGAAACCATTTTGATTATTTTTTTATTAGATTTTTATTTGAGTGCTGTTACATACAAGACACATACGCAACTGTGCATAGAGGAATGAAATTGGAACAGAAAAAAAAAGGTCATGTGCAATTATTATCAATTAGGACTAGTAAACGAGATATGAAACATTTCAAATCACCTAAATGCTTCTGAATCATAGATTTTCTTTTAGGTTAAATAAAGTTAAGGAAGTATATTTTGGGGAAATACTGGCTCATTAAAACATCCATTTTAATAGACTTTTTTTAATTGTTAGTGTAATTTAAATATCTTTAAAGACATGCGTAATGAAACAATTTTTTTTTAATGTTACATTTTTACTTGAGTGTTGTTCTTATTTTAAAATCATGTTTATAAAAGTGTTATTTCTCATTTCAAAACCAATATTTTTATTTTTGAATAACTTTTTCAAAAGCATTTACTATTTAGGCTATAAATGAATGGCATTCTATTTTAAAAGAAAGTTTGTTGTTTTACTATATTTTTAAAATGTCACATTTTAAAGATACTATTTTAATTTTAAAATAAACAAACAAATACTCATAACCTTTTAAAATTATGAATATATTCAAACTCGGGACCTTTTTTAAATACTCAACTCGAGTTGGACTTGAATGAAAAAACCCAAGCCCGCTCTTAAATGTATAAAGTGTTATGAATACCGTGTAAAGGCAAGAATGACTATAAAGCATAGAATTTCTTACTATAAGAATACAACAAAGAGGAAAAGTCTATCAAACAGTCAGGAATATGATCTGGAGTAAGGGACTGCTTATGAATTCTAAGATCACTAATTTATGACATACTTTCTCCGATATTACTGTATGGATCAGATATGTATTATGGCCCAAAATCTAGATCTTATGAGAGCTTGATTTCAGTGTATGTGATAAAAATAAAATACTGGTAAATATTAATTATAATTTTTTCCTTGTGTATAAAAAAACCCCACTATAAATCAAATGAACTGACTATAATTTAGTTCTTAACTTACCTGTTGATAATCTTGTCAATATTGCCTGGGGCTAGAGTTCTGCTCACGGGAGAAGGCCCTTCTGAGAAGTCCAGGGCTGCCCAGCAATAGAAAGATAATAAAATAGGATATAAGCATATTTTAAAAAACAAATAAGGTATTTTGGTAGGGAAGTGAGCCCAAATCATATATATGAAATATTACTGAAGCTGAATCGATATTGAATATTTTTTTTAATTGTTTTAAGCTTGAAATTTTTACATTTATTTAAAATTTGGAAGATGACACAGAAAGGTGGGTATAAACATATAAAAGGCACAATCAAAATAAAATAGTGGATTCAACACAGCTCTGTTATTATACCAGCATATATCAGATTTTTTCATATGATTATTAATTTTAATGTATAAAAAAGCTCATAACAGCAATAATTTAACATAAATTCAGTATTTTAGCTACCAATAATTTAATGGGCAAAGTTTTGTAGTTTTTAAAAAAGATTTTTTTTCTTATTTAGGTCTTTATTTATTTGTCAGGTGTTTAATATTAGTCTAAAATTATTCTTTGGATTTATTTCAACTAAAAATGAATAAAAAAAATTTTATTTTAAATTTGAAGCTTGTGGCAACTTAGGCATTGAAATCAAATTTTATAGTTAAATGTTGGGGTGGATTATACATGTTTGTGCATTGTGATGGGGAAAAGAATAATAACTTTAATTCAGTTGTGAGTATGAAAAATAGTTAGTTATAGATTTAATAATTTTGTTGATTATTTGAAAGAAAAAAAATGTTTAAAGCTTACAATAAAACATATCTTATCTTATTTATTTTTTAAAGTGTGAGTTTTACATGTAGATATTAACAAGTGTTTGGTAAAATTAAACATTAAAAAGAGGATAGAAGAACAAGGCCTTCACACTGTAGGTCTCAAAGTTTCCAACTAAACACAACAAAACATATAATTATGTGATTTTTGGGATATATCAGTCCCCTCTTTCAGTCCCCTTCTTCAGCAAAAGACTGATGCACTTTGAAAACTACATAATTATGTGTTTTGTTGTGTTTTAATTTGTGAGCTTTGAGGCCAACAGTTTTCTGATAAGTGTGAAGTCCTTGTCCTTCTACCCTCCTTTCAATGTTTAATATAAACTGCCTTTTGGAGCCATTTTTTCTTTGTTTACATACCAAGTGTTTGGTAATTTTATAATAAGGGAAAATGATGAGACTAAAGAAAAAGGGAAAATAAAACTGCTAAGAGTAAATTTGATGAAGAAAGCCCACCTAGGGAAAGAGGAAAAATGTGGGAAGAATCCGATGCACAAAAGGTGACATCTTCTTCGTTTCTTCTGTCTTTTATAGTAGAAGTAGTCACACACACATTTTAACACAAATTGAATAATATTTCGGCACTGTTGCCTTTATCAAACACAAAGAAAGAAGAGGGAGTACACTTTGCACAAAAGGTTATTCCATTTTGAATTTAAGCAAAAAGCTATCAAAGCACTAAAAAAAAAAAACCAGTGATATCATCGTCCTACCAGGTGACAAGAGCTACACCACAGTCATCTTTAATCATATTGACTACATCATAGAGGCACAAAGTCAGCTATCTGACCATTCCATCTAGAGACCACTCACAGAAGACCCAAATGAAGATCACAACGCGCGGATTAAAGAGTTCCTACAACGTGAAGGTCCTCGACAAAATCTCATCACTAGCTCAATTCAACTTCTCTTTCCATAAAAACTTCACACTCCCACACTGAATCTCCTCCCTAAAATCCACAAAGAAATTAGACCTCCGCCTGGCCGTACGAATGTATCTGGTTGCGGCTCTCCAAATGAGAGAATTTCATTTCTGGTTGATTCACACCTACAATCCTTTGTAAAACAACTTCCATCATTCATACAGGATACAAAACACTTCTTAAGACAAAATTCATAAAATTAAAAACCTTCCACCGAACTGTTTTCTGGTCACTATTGATGTCATAGTACTCTACACTAACATCCCTCATGTGTATGGAATGTCAGCAATGGAGCATTTCTTAGAGTGCAGACCTCCTGGGTCCAAACCTACCACTTCTTTCCTAGTGGATCCTTCAATACAACAACTTTCGTTTTATAGACAAACACTACCTACAGATAAAGGGCACAGCTATGGCTACACGCATGGCTCCTTCATATGCAAATCTATACATGGGACTACTAGAAGAACACTTTTTACAATCTCAGCCCATCAAAGCCTACCTATGGGTTCCCACATTTTTCCTCTTCCTCTAGGTGGGCTTTCTTCATCAAATTTACTCTTATTAGTTTATTTTCCCTTTTTCTTTAGTTTTATCGATTTTCATTATTATAAAATTATTTAGCCATTGGGTCTCCTCATTTTTAAACAAGTGTTTGGTAAGGTTGTGATGAGGTAAAACTTGAATACATGGAAATGATGTAGGAGGAAGACCGCAAGGGAGGCCAAGAAAGATATGGGAGAAGCAGATAACAGAATGTTTGCATGTGAGAAGTGAAGAATGGAAGCAGTTAAAGGAGGAAGGATAGAAGAAGATGGAAGCATTTTACTAAACTGACACGGCCACATGCTGGAAGCAGTCGATCATGATGATGACTCTCTCAAAAGCTGGAAGGCCAAAGTTCAAATCCCTTTCAGGTTATTTTTTTATATTTACATAAACACTCCATCAAATTGTCACCTGGAAAAATTTGTTTGTTTAAATAATCTAACTTTGTTCACATTAAGTATGTACCATTTTGTTTAAAATAATGAATCTGAAAAGAGTTTTGGAATCCTCAATCTTAAATACTCTTTAGGATTTGAGATTGGAAGATACAAAGGACACAAGGGCATAGAAAAGAGGAGGTCAAAGGGGTCTTGAACACTGCACCCCCTTGGAATTTGGTAGACCATTGGCTAAAGGCCTGGTACATTTTTCTAGTGGACTCCCCCAAGAAAGATTAGTTTTTGCCCCCGTGAACGAACCCATCCCTATTTTAAATAAACCATTATCTTACTTGGACTGTCTCTGTTGTTGCGCTCGCGCTCTTCTTCCTCGTCGCTCCAAGAGCCAATGATCAAGTCGGAGGACGAGGTGTCATAGTATCTGCGGCTGTTCAAGTAGGTCAGGACCAAGCAGTGCAGACCGTGTTCACTCGGCTTCTCAAGCAAAACCTAGAAACATTGTGGAATAGCGACATGTGTGTAGACGAGTTATAGGTCCGGGAAAAAGAGTTTAGTTACAGTAAGTACATGAAATGGGAGAGGATGTAAGGGTGGAGTACATGAGATAGTAGAGGAAGCAAGGCTGAGATGGCATGGGCATGTAATGAGGATGTTGGAGTACATTAGATAGTAGAGGAAGCAAGGCTGAGATGGTATGGGCATGTAATGAGGATGTTGGAGTACATGAGATAGTAGAGGAAGCAAGACTGAGATGGTATGGGCATGTAATGAGGATGTTGGAGTACATGAGATAGTAGAGGAAGCAAGGCTGAGACGGCATGGGCATGTAATGAGGATGTTGGAGTACATGAGATAGTAGAGGAAGCAAGACTGAGACGGCATGGGCATGTAATGAGGATGTTGGAGTACATGAGATAGTAGAGGAAGCAAGGCTGAGATGGCATAGGCATGTAATGAGGATGGAAAAGGAAAGCAAGGAGAATGATGAAGATGTAATATGCCGCAAAAAGGCCACATAGGAGACCAAGAAGTACATGGGAGGAGCCAATAATAGCAAGTGTGCGAGTGAGAGGAGAAAAAATGTTTGCAAATTAAGGAGAAGAATGGAGGAAAGAAAGCAAAAGTAGTAGAGATTCTACTAAACTGACCCGGTCACAAGGTGGATACAGTTGTTGTTGATGATGAATGATGAGTTAATCACAAAAATCCACCAGTTTATGGTTCTATAACTTTAATCCTCAGTTCAAAATTCAATCAAATTAACCTAACATCTGTGTTATATTCATTTTTTGTCTTTCTTTAAAATAAGGATTTATAAAGTTTGTCACCAAGTAGGTTAGTTGACATAAAAGGTGTAAATAATTTGCATAATGGAAATTATTCGTAATATAGCCCTGAGTTAGATCATGGTTAGTGAGTGGTGGGAAAACCAGCAACTTTATCTAGGTGATAAAGGAGAAGTTGTTCAAATAAAACAGTAAGCCTAATATACATAAACACTACCCAAAGAGGCTGGCAGTACCGGTGTAAGCTGTAGTTTTCAAATGTGTCTATTTGTCTTTTATTGTTTTATCTCCACCATTTCTACAATAAAAACTACCTAATTAAATGTGTTAGTTATCCTTCCTACTTTTGATCCTATCCCAAAAACTAGAAACTCATTTTATGTTACATATATTCATTTAATTATATTATGTAAACATAGGAAAAATGGCGCCAAAGTACAAACTGTTTTATTCAATTAAAGAGTGAATGGAGCATAAAAGGGCAAGGCCTACTCAATTATCAGAAAACTGTAGGCCTCAAAGTCCACAATTAAAACACAACAAAACACATAATTATGTGATTTTAGGGGACATCAATCTCCTTCTTCAGCCGAAGACTGATGTACCCAGAATACATTTTAATTGTGAACTTTGAAGCCTATAGTTTTCTGGTAAGTGTGTAGGTTCTGCTCTTCTATTTAGTGTTTAATGTATAATATTATGTAAGTATTTATCAGGAATTCTTTTAATTCAAATAACTAAGAGCATAAGAACAAAGAGCTGAGTTTTTAGAAACTGGGCCTGGTAGAACTGAGATACTGTGCAAGAACTAAATCGACCCATTCCCAGTGCAAATATATCTTCAATACTTTGGATATTGTTTTTAATAAATGGAAAATATAAAAAGTCATATTTAATTTTTTTTTAAATTAACAAAACACTCACTTCTACTCAGTTCCTGCTGAGATTTGAAGCAAATACATACACTCAACGCTGGTGTAAAAGAGTTCCAGACATCTTGGTCGCAAGGACCCTCCCTACCTCAGCTTGTGTTGTGGCCTTGTGTGCCTACCTCAAAAAGTCGAAGAGTCTCCAGACTGACTTCATCCTGTTCATGGAAGCAATTATCAAACAGTTGTCTGCGTATCGGACACGTAATGACGTTGGGTAGTTCCGGTTCCCTACCCTCTCCTACCAGCCAATACACATACTCTGAAAACAGAATACACTGTATCAAACTTGATGTCATTTTTTATTTACAGATCATTACAGTACAACATTTGAGTGTTGTGTAACATGAAGATAAACCTCTTGCACATTTCTTGGCACAACAATGGCAGGCAGACAATTCTATTGTTCCATCCACCAGCAACCTAGATATCCCACTGTCAACTAACTTGCCTTCCTGTCTGCCCTTTAATTCAAGCCTTTGAATAAAATATTGTCCGAACTAGCCCCTGCTAGAGCTTGACCATTATCTGCAGTGGTAAATACACAGGCTACGGTGTCAACATCACTTGGTTTGGTTTGTTAGTGACAAGTAGGTTGAATTTAAGCAGGGGGTATTAAGGACCATTTTTCCTATAAGATTTTCTACTCTTCCTCCCCCTGAATGTGACTACATTTATCCTAAAATCTACCTTTCTTATCCATACCCTATCAGTGTTAATATGTAAGTGTCCCAGACAGATAGTAAGAAAAAGCTTGATCATAATTATAAATGTTTTCAGAAATCATAGTGGGTATTGTTTAACCAACGTAAAGATTTGCAAATTTTTTTGTTTTGTTTTTGTTACTGTGTCTTACTAACCATTCAGGCTATACACATATATACTAAATGCACTAATATTTTAGGGATGAGAAAGGTTTAATTTAAAGGGCGTCTACCCACATTTGTGCTGCAAGAGAGTAAAAACCCTTTAGGAAAAAAACACCCTGAGGTCAGTCGACAGGGCTTTGAGCCCTGATCTCTCTGTAGTTGGCAGTCCAGTCTATTGTGTTGGTCACCTTGCAGCAAGGCCGGGGCTGTGACCTGCTTGAGACACTTGGTGATGAACGCCGTGACAAGAATCGTACTGCTTCCCGTGTCCAGTAGAGTTGGTCCAAGCACACCTTCCAAGAATTGGCTGCGGAAACTCTCTGCCAGGGTTGTGCCGGTGATTGGGTGTGCCTCACGCACCAGCTGGAAGAAACCAACAAGAACATTCTGGTGTAAACTCTAATGTTTGTCACATTACTGGATTAGCAATCGAGTGAAATATTTTGATTTGTAAGTTTTATTTATAGTACAGGCATTTTGTGAATATCACCTCATACAAATTGCAACAGAAACTTTTTCGGCCGAGTTATTCTCGTAAATACGTGCTGTATAACATACTAAAAGTCCTAAGTAATCCAAGTGGTGGGGAAAGTATTGAAAAGTAGTGGTGACATTTTCCCCCCATATATTCTAGTACGAGATGGTACAGGAAACCGTGATCTCGATGAAGTTGCTGTCCTCTATGCATATGTGACGGATGGATCAGTTTCTGCAGAGGAAGCTTGTCATGGTGATGTAGTGCTCAGAGTAAAAAAAACTCCTGAGAAGAAAAAAAGAATACCTGAAATCTTCTAGAAGGAATGCTGCCATTGAATTAATATTATAAAGGCTTCCTTTCATGGCAGCCACTGGACATAATCTCTACACAAAAACGTGTGTGTGTATGTGTGNTTTGTGTGTGTGTGTGTGTGTGTGTGTGTGTGTGTGTGTGTGTGTGTGTGTGTGTGTGTGTGTGTGTGCGCGCGCGCGCGCGTGCAGTGGTTGCTGAATCTCCAGGTGGAACATCCACATGTCTACCAGAGATTTGAAGAGGGAATACATGTGGTCAGAAGAAGTGATCGGTTATGGGCTGGCCTGTCAGTAGATCTAATAACTGAGCAGGTGTTGATGAGAAGCATGATGATCACCGGTGGCCTCACAAGAGGGTGTGAGATGACAGACCAACAGCATCTAACACGACACCTCACCATGCCAGCTTGCGCTGAAGTCAACCATGTCCTGCAAATACTAACAGGAGTCAACGTAATGTCTCAACTGAGATCCATTCACACACTACTGTAAATGTTAGCAAAGAAAAGATGATTGGCAGAACACCTTGGCTAGCATGGATGAACAAACCACTGCTGAGTACACATTTAATAAAAAAGGATAAGGTAATCACCATAAGCATGAAATCATTAGTACAAATTGGTGGCAAAGCAGTGCAGTTTTATCTTTGACTGCTTTTACAGCGACTCATTGTTGCTGCAAAAGCATGGTAAGATCTGCCCCCAGTATTCAAGTATGAGCTATGCAGTCATCCAGCGGCATTGTTTAATATCTTGCTTCTTCGATAACCACAGAAGTCTTTATTAGCAGATGCCATCTGGGTCCTACCAACACCTGACCTTGCAGGGATCACAGACCAAGTTCAGTATGTAATGAATGGTGGAACACTTGTCCGACGCATCCCATGGACACGTGGAACCACATACAAAGACATCTGTAGGATGTACAACAAGTACGTCACACAGAAGTTTGGGGAGGCAATTGTCGTGTTCGATAGTTATAAGGGTGCATCCACCAAGAATTCTACACACAAGAGAGGAACAGTTGGAAGGACTGGACAGCCGTGACTTTTGATGAGCAAATGTTTCTTACAATGAAGAAATAAAGAGTTCCTTGCAAACGATAATAAAAAGCAACAGTTCATTGACATCTTCAGTGGTCACTTGCAGATGGAACACTGTCAAACATATCATTCACAAGGTGATGCTGATCTTCTCATAGTGTAGAAAGCAGTGGAGTCTTCCAACACAAGAAACACTGTGCTAATTAATGATACAGTTCTCACCACCCATCTCATATACCATGTCAACATTGAGTCAAACGACATTTCTTCAACCCTGAGCCAAAGAAGAGCACATGTATGGAACATCAAGGCTGTCAAGCAGCATCTCGGTCCCAGTGTATGTTCCCACATAATCCTCATGCACACAAGCCTCGAGTGAGACACTACATCCCACCTGTCTGGCATTGGTAAAGGAGCCGCCCTTAAGACATTCACAACCAATGATGACTTCCGTGAGCAAGCTATAGTGTTTGACACACCGTTAGCTTCCATACCAGATGTTGCAGCAGCAGTAGAGAATGCTTTGGTATGCTGTCTGTACAGTGGGAAGCTCGGTGAGGGACTCAATTCACTACATTATAAGCGCTTTTGTGAGAAGGTACTTCTCATGGGACTGCCAATGAGTCTACCACCTACCTCTGCCGCAGCAGTGGAAGGGAACAGAAGATGAACTCCTACCAACAGACTGGGGATGAAATAGAGTGATGGGGGGCTTATCCCAGTCCAAACTGACTTACCATCGGCTCTACAGGAACTCCTACAGATAATCAGATGCAGCTGTAAATCAGATTGCAGCAGCCTTAAGTGCACATGTAAAAAGCATTACATTGAGTGCTCTGTTGAATGTAGCAACTGCAAAGGATCAGTGTGTACAAATTCATCTCAGGCTCAATGGGATGATGATGATGATGATGATGATGATGATGATGATGAATTAGTGGCTGAGCAATCAGAAAACTAAACAATTTATGTTGCCTAATGTAGTATGTTAATGTTATATTACTTTAAAATATAGAAACATATGACTTCTTTTTATTTGTATTACTTTAAAATATAGAACTAAATTACATTAATTGTTATTTGTACTACTTTAAAATATAAAACCAGTTGAGTTCTTGTTATGAATTATATTAATAGTGTTGAACAAATAAGTATTATTAAAGGTTATTAGAAAAAATCCATTTACATATTCAATGCCATTTTAAATTATTTAAATCTTCAATAGGTCTTTCTGATTCCTATGGAAATATAACGTGTCTCGTTACAGTGTCACTATATATCGGGTTAAACTATTTTGATAGTATTTACAACACCAGTATTCCTTAGGACTTTTTATATGTTATAGACGTTACAGTGTCACTATATATCGGGTTAAACTATTTTGATAGTATTTACAACACCAGTATTCCTTAGGACTTTTTATATGTTATAGACAACACGTGTACGTGTAATAATAAGTTGTTATATTTTCTGTTAAAATTTGTGTGAGCACCAAATGCCTGTATTATTACAAGTCAACTAAATAATGAAAACACTGCAAAATGCAAGTGATAGGGAGGGAAGCTAGCCTGGAAAGATAAATGGGTTACACCAGTGACAGAAACTAAACTACTTTAAATTTGCGGATCTAAGACTCTTAGGTTTTGAATCAAGACCCAATCTTTGCTTACTAACTTAAATCAATTCCAAATCAAACAACATGCTTTTTTAAAATCTTATAAATTAAATTCAAATCTTTGTCTCTTAAATGGATCCTGGAACAAACATTTTGATTTGGAGATATTTCTAATCAAGACCAAAGAGAATATGTTGCTATGCATACTGATCATGATTTCTTATATCTTCAATATTATAAAAATAATATGCAATTATGACACACATTAATTTTTTAATTTCTTGCTTCAGTGGCCGTGTGGTTTAAGGAGCTAGTCTCGCAATATACTCAACTGCAGATGACGAGGAGATCGGGGTTCGATCCTGGTCGAGTGTACTGAGAGTGATTTTTCCTAAATGGTTTTCCACTCCCCCTCCCATAAAATTCAGGTACACGTCCTCTAAATTCAACCTTTCTATCCCTAACACATTATAGCAATTAGTATACATAGGTGTACAGCCCTAACAGGTAGTATGACACAGTGCTACAAAAATTGAATTTTTCGGTAGGGTGATATCTATGGTGGCAAAGAAATATTTAGGTGGTAGTACCCCAATTTTATGAAGGGATTTGTATCTTGGATGTAAAATTGGAGTTTTTGACCATTGGTTGTGTGAGTTCAATTTAGGGCTAAAATATTCATAAAATGTGAAGATGACATCTATAGCCATCTTCCCCGTCTACACTCTTAAATCATTGTTCATGCAAGAAGCTATAACAATGCTTTACCATCTGACCTTTCTTGTTAATAGGGATGAGTCCTTTGAGTCTTCAAATCTATCAAACCCTTAAGGATATTCAGGCTCAATCCTACAATGTCACATTACTCTATTCGTTAAGGCTTAACATAAGGTTAAGTGAAAACAGCTACTACTTTTGATTTTACAATATTCTGTTAGCACTAATGCACACATATAAGTACTCGTAAAGTTAATGCGAGGTCTACCTTCTGGTTAGTAAATAAAGCATACCATCCCACATTAAAAACGTTTAATAAATATTCTGCCATATTGTTTTCAAGGTGATTGTTATTATTAAAGTGAGGTTACATTTACTCATTTTCTGAAATTGATAATTTATTGTATGATGATGACGACTGTGGAGATAAGTTACACTTTCTAAGAGTTCCAAGACTTCGAAGACCTATTTCTTTGCTAAAATTTACAAATCGTTCTCTTTTATTATTTTCAACAGATATTTTAGTAAAAAAAATTACAATAAAAGGTAGCAGATAACATTACAAAGGGTTTGCCTTGATTGGTTTTAAGAATAGCTCCATAGACATTGTAATAATTTGCTTATATTGTAGAAAAAATAAATAATTAATACTAGGCAGAACACCAATGTATCCAGGTCAACAATAAAAAAAAATTTAAAAAATAAAACTGTTATATATTTCTTGTAAAGAACTAAGTTTTGACTTGCAAAACTGAAAGCTGCTAAACATATGTTTTTGAAGATCATATGGTTTGGCGTAGGGATACATAATTTGGTCTAGTAGCTTTTCATAACTGTCATTCACCACCATAAAAGCCCTGGATCCACTATACATACAATGACAAAAAGAAACAAAATAGTTCCTAACCTGATCAAAGTAATCCAGCCATGCCAAAAATGCTGCAACTTGACGGCAGCCCGGGAATTTAGTTCCGTCTGTCCATGCCAGAGAGTCCAAACTGTCAATGTACAAAAACAATTTTTTTAACTTTGAAAAGTCATCTGAAAACAGAAAAATTTTAGAATCAAGTGTTTAAGGGTTAAAATATTTATTTCAAGCCAATCTTGAAGTTTATTGTGATTAAAAAATATATACATATTTTTCACTTAATTGTTTGAGGCATAGAAATATAAAGGTAATTTAGTGACTTAATAGCTTAACAGATTTCTAGTACTAACTAGTACTTTTAACTTGATGACAAGAAAGGCTATATAAAACCAATATCAAACCAGTGGTTTGTATCAAATAGATAGGTACCAGGAAGAGCTTCACACTAGTTAGACAAGGTAAGGTGCCACACCTTAGTGTCAGAACCATACGATGGGGGGTTGTTTTTGGTGTTAAGTCCTTCGCCCTTCATCCCTTCCTTAGAAATCTGTAAACTCTGGCCAGCTGGGTCAGTCATGCACACAATATAAATTACCAACCCAGCAGGTATTTACTATTGTTTGGACAGGTTTGTACACACAAAGAACCAAATGCATAAACATACCAAAACCATCAAGCATCACATCAAACATTTCCATGCAGAAGGGGGGTGCTTACCCCCAGGTAATTTGCATTTCATCAATGTCGTTGGGGTCAACACCTGGCACAATGCCCTCATACAGGGCAGCCAACCTAGCTGCCAACTCCGCACAGAGGTTGGAGTGGCGAGCCAAGGAGCGGGCAAAACTGTCCGATGGCAGAGCAGCTAGCAACATGATACCCTCGCATGCCTTAACTGTTACCCTGCTATCCTACAAGACAGATGAACAAGAGAGTTAGTAGTTCCCTACTCTGACAGGAACTTTGATACACAACGAGTGTCGAACAACCGGCCTGTGGAATTAATGTGGCAAGTCTGTATTAAGATTTGTTATCAATTACAAATTCCTGGTCTAATATTTTTTTAAAGATATGAATCACTTTAAAATCTATAGAGTGCTTAAATTTGAATTCAATGAAATTTAATTTGAAAAACTAAACTTAAACTTTTGTATAATTTAACCTTTTATGAAAATTTGAGAAATAATATCTATCCAATATCAAAATATAATCAACAATTTCATAATTTTAGTGAAGATGTGTGGCCATATTTATATTATATTTTAAGAAATCAATGATGATTATTTGACTTGACCATAGAAACATGTGATTTCATAATATTGATAGTATATTCAATGTTTAGACAACAGTTTTAAGGCATTTTTTATTCGACTTATTCAAACAACATATATTTGCTAGTCACCCTATTTGATTTTAAATTTGATTCATGAAGAAATTATAAAGTATTTGGTTTGGATTAAATTCAAAACATTTTCAATACAAAATAAATGTATTTGTATTAGAGTAAAAAAAATTCCAAAATATATTGGATTTCAATTCAACTTATTAAGCAAAGATGTGGATATGTTTCAAAGATGAAAATCTTTGATTCACACTGGCCCATTTAATACCACAAACAGTACATAACTTAATGATGTGAGTTCTCACTCTAACATGACACATGTGTCACCAGGTCAAATGGTCCGAGCAAGCGCAGCTTTCTATCACTCTAGTGATTTCAAATTATTCCACTAGTCTCACTTTGTGCTTGTTACTAGACTTAAGATAAAATGAGTTCATACTCCATTACATCTAGGAGTTATTAATTCAATTTGTGTCTAATTTTGTTTTGAGTTGTGTTTGTGAACATAAATGGCAAACACGTATATTTTTTAAATTTCTTAATAATCGTTTGTGTTACATACATATATACTAATTATGCTTATGTGTTTAAATGAGTAAGGTTAAATTTAGGTAAATTTTTACTCGCAATTACAATTTCATAAAGTCCATCCTCAGTACACCCAACCAGTATTTGAACTCCGACCCTCTCATCATCGGCAGTACAGTCTATTGCGAGAATGACACCACCCAAGTGGGTTTTAAACAAGTAAATAATTGGCTTTTTTTATATTAATAATTACAATATCTTTGAATTATCAATGTGTCTTCTTTCCCCCATATTCTCATAAACTAAAGAGTTCACTGTAGTTATTATTTTAGAAAAAGGCTCTCCAAATTGTAGCCCACCAAATTTGTTTTCAGTTGACTTCCACTCAGTATTTAAACAGTAATAACAACATTACACACATTATATCCCAAGAAATGTTGACTTGAATTTTATAGAATATAACTTAGTTAGAGAGTAAATTCATTTTTCAAGACTATGGGTCCTGAATGATGTTACCATATTAATCAGAGCTAAATGTCAAGTTATAGAAAGGCAACTCCCTATAGTATGGTTAGAACAGGGATTGAGCGCTAAGGTGGATGGGAGATGAACTAATATCTATCAGCGGGCATTTCAGTGCAAAACTGTAATTATAAGTACTTAGAGTGTTAATTGGTAGTCAAAAATCTTAAAAGAATTTTTACAAATGACGGTTTTAAAGCAACTTGGCGAATGCACATGAATTGAGATTTTTAAATATATGAAATTAAAGAAAACAACATCATATTTCATCGAGAGTAGCGTTAATGCATTTGTGAGAGAATTAAACACTGTTTCCCCTTGCCCCTATAAAGATCCCATCCCATGGGCGCAATTATCTCTTAGCTGATAGCAAATAAAACAAAAGAAGCAGGAAAAGCAGCAGAGAGTAAAGTAAACAGCATACAACAGCTAACGCTTGATCAAAGAGGATGCGCTAGATATAGATAGTACACACCCCAGTGCATCTTAAATTACGATCTTTACAGCGACATTCTTCACAACCATTTCCAAAATAAATATTCAAACCTGGAAATTCCAAGTCTTTTCAAGGCCCAGAGCAACTTAAGGACTTTTCCAAGCCTTGAACAGAGACACATTAAATTCCAGGTCTTTCAAGGACCCTATGAACCCTGTGTATGGTGGGTTTTATATCTTAAAAAATATTATGAGTACAATTATTTATAAAAATGTATGCAAATATAATTTAAATGGCCTGTCATTCCTCCTACAGCCTACCTATTAAACACTAGCACTAAAAGGGTTAGTGCTGAGTAGGAGATAAACATGTTTTGCTTATCAAAAACATTAATTTTTTAACTAACATATAATTGCAAACATAGCCTATATTTAAGACATTCAATGCATATTTTAAAGAATTTTCAAAAAATATTTTTTAATAAAAAAATTTTTTTAATGTATTACAAAATAATACTAACTAATGAGTATATGGTTATGAAATGTCTAAATAAATAAAAAAGTGTTTTTTTGTATAAATATATTATATCTAAACACTATAGTCCAGATTTTCAGACACTTTTAGTAGCGCATATTTGAAAAAACAACCTTTATTATTTTAAAGAATATTTTAACCCTTTAGGGTATATGATATTTTTGATGGCATATCTCACATATGCTTAAGACAAAAGCAACCTAGTCCCATTTAATACATATTAATCATATTTTAAAACTAAAGTTTACTATCAAGGTTATACCAATCTATTTTTTATACCCCTTATAATTATAATATAGTCACACATCTTTGGTAAAAGTTTTCATCAAATTTTGTGAATGAAAAAAAAAGGTGATTTTGACCTTTTTTTTTGTCAATTCCATTATTTAGCCAATAATTTTGCAAAATTTTTAACACAAAAAAATTTTCAAGATTGTTTTATCAGTTTAGTCAAAAATGATCACCAAGCAAACATTTTTCAATGATAAAAATAGACCTACACATGGAGGGTTCAGACTTTAAAGTCCACAAGAGTCACTTTTGAGAAAATGAATTTCAAAGTTGAGCAACTGTGATTAATTAAGCATTGACTTTAAATTGATTTTACTGCTTTAATGGTGTAGTTCCATGTTTCGTTTAACCTTTTTTATTGATATTTTCACACAACAAATAGCTATTATTATGTCATAACATAGAATTTTAAGTGTATACTTGACTTGGTTCACTTTCCTGCTGAAACTTTATATTTTGTGGGTTTGTTATAATTAAAAACATACATATTAATAGATACTTTTATAATCTTACTGGATATTAACATAGATAACTTAAATAAGCCCAATTAATCATGTTTATTACAATTTCTTGTCAAACTCTAAAAAAGTTTTTTTTTAACCTGGAAGAATGTGGAAAGTAAAAATTGTGAGTCATAACGTATGTCATAATTTTCCTCGTCCTCAGTGTGCCTGGAAGCGTAATTTGACCGAGTATTCAGAAATACAAGCAGATTTTTGAAGTAGGTGTGAGTGATCGGAGGCATGTATGTACTTCATGTCGGTTTTCTTCTTGTCATCTACAGGTCTGCGAACCGGTAGTGAGAATCTTGTTGCACGTTATTTAGAGACTGTAGAGCTCTTCCTACTCCTTTCTTTTAGAAATTTATCTCTCGAAAAGAAGTAGCAAAGCTCAATGAACGTTTCCTTGAAAATAATTGTAAACGGTAAGCCCTTTACAAATCTCAACCAGCGTATCTTCAACCAGTTGAGAGTATGTCCTTCTATGTCTTTTTTTCTGTTGGTTGCAGAATCTTGCAAAAACATGGTACCCAAGAATTCATTTCTTTGCATAAAAACTACTTTGAAATGAGGCTTCTTCTTCTTCGCTGATTTTATAATCTGGATCCAATCCTCTGGCAGATTGATGTATTGTTATTTCTGGCTTGCCTTTTCAACTATACCAAATTCAGAATCATTTGGCAGGAAGGAATGTCCAGACACCAAGAATTTAACATCAATTTTTTCTACATTCATGTCGGGATCTTGAGCTAGTTTCAGCAATGTGAAGGCCATTTTAATATTTTAATTTTTCCCACTGCACGAGTATGAAAGAAGAATTATGTGCTTGTAGGTTCGTGCATTTTCTCTTAAATGCTTGCAAAAACAAGACGCAAGATCTTCGGAGCCCCTGCCTCCCTCAATCTTGTCCCAAACATACATGTGAAATCATTAAAGGAGTGGATACCAAAATTGTATACGTACATATTTCTTTTGTAGTATGCAATAGAGGTAGATGGTTTTGGAAAGGGCAATGCCTTTTTAAGATCAAAAGTGCTAACATAAGTGTCATTAGAGGCTGAGCTAATGTCATTTTTAAGGACTTGTCTGGCTTGTTATGCACAAAGTAAATGCAGTTTCTTTGGCACTTATAGGTCCTTTTTTTTTCTCAGGATCCTCCTCAATTTTCCTTTTGTGTAGAAGCTAATCACACAACCTACGAGTGTCCATGGAGGGAACCTTGAAGTGTAGATTAGATTTTATTGAAAACACATGGTAATAGTATTTTTCTTTCACTGGCTGTTTATTTTCCTCAGCACACAGCTCAACATAAAGATCATACATTGTTTTAATGTTTAAACTGGGATGCAGATACATTTTGTTGGCATTATCATTTTGTGTGTAGTGGCTCTGCAACATAGCCTAACATAACATAAGTAAACATAACCTTGTTGGCTTACCGCCAAAGAAATTGGGGCTATCGGGTATCCGCTCCTCATCTGATGACATTCTTACAAAGACCTAGTATCACTTTAAATTATTATAATCACGAAAAAACAGTAACAGTTTATTTAAATCACAAAATACATAACATAATGCACATGCTGATTCACAACAATGATTAAATGGACTTGATTCACTAAAGCTCTGAAAGGAAACACTTTTTTTTCAGTGCTTCCTATAACTACTGCCCTCTGGCGGGTAATAGTTAAACTATGGACTTTGTTTACTATTGCACAGAAAAACAAGATATTTTCAATGTACCATCGCAGTGTTAGTATGATAGGGACAAAAAAAATGGACTTGGTTCACTTTAACTCTGAACCCTCCATATATTAATATGACCTATGTGGTTTCATTGTTACAAAAAAAAATATATATATATATATATATAAAAATTTTGCCTAAAATTAATTATTTATTTCATAAATATTTCAGCTACAAAACAAATTACTTTTATCACTTAGAAGTACTTTTAAATTATTTTTTTTAAGTTTGCGGCGCAAGTACATTTCATCATTTGAAATAAATCATGTGACGTATTTATGGTGAAAAAAAGGTTTGCAAGTAACTAATCTAGAGCAGTTAAACAGAGCAAGTTGTTAATTTGAGGCATGTTAGTGGTTATGTAGAGAAAAGACATTCATGCAGAAAATATATATTATTTTTCAAAAGAAAATAAATCATAATAAATATACTGTTTATTATTTCTAATAATCCTACAAATGTTATGTGTATGTCAAGTTATCACAGTATGAATAGAGTAAAAGTTTATTGTTTAATTGATTTTTTTTAATTTAATAGACAGTATTTATTTAAAGGAGAGATGGGTAGGGCCTTATAAAATCCACTTTTTTTCAAATCTGAATCTCTATTTTAACTATGAATTCTAAATCTCAAATTTGAATCTTTCCCACATCACTATGATTTTATTTTTCTTTAATTCTAATTCTGTTCATAGTTGCTATAAAAAATGAAATTCTTAGCTAAATGATAAAAAAAATTGTCAAAATGCAAGTTCACATTCGGTTATGAGGTGGGTTCTAGATGTTAGGTTAGTCCTGTATTTATGTTGGGTCATAATAACTCTTAAAAAATACATATTCTAAATTTTTAACAACAAAAAAACTCAAATGTATTTAAATATTTGAAGAATTTAATGTTTTGAAGAGCCCATCCCTAATTTAAAGGGAAAAAAGGAAATAGATTAAACAAGTTATTATAATACAAGAGCTGACAATATTTATATCTAGTTCCAACTTACAGCACTGTGCAAGAAGCTCAAAAGGGCGTCTAATAGTGGAAATTTATTTGTAGAGCCCCAATTGGGCGATTTCGTCTCGGGAGACGACTGGAATGTGAATGTCTCAGTCATGAGTCCTGGTTTGGTCTGCTCGAGAGCATCTTCTCGGTTAAGCAGAGGATGCTCGAGATTCCCATTGTCGTTAGGTCTACATTGAGGGGAAGGAGGGAACTTGGAGTCTTCAAAGCCAGAACTCTGAGAACTCGTTGTGCTACTCACACTGAGCCGCTTTGTCTCCACATACTGCCAACAAAACACGACTTCGTATTTTCTGTCAATGTATTTCTCTTACACATACCTGAGTCACTAGTAATTAATATGTTTTGATTAAAATGGACTCGATAGCACTTATAATTGCTTATTATTGTTTATTGTTGAATTATTGTTTAGGTGTATTATGTCTCTTATTGCTTCTTTCAATAATATTTTAGAACTAAAATATCTTTCACCAGATCCTGAATAATTACTATATTTGTTTGACTGTTTATATCAGTTAGCCTATATATTAAAATAAATTAAACTAAGAAAATAAAAAAAAAACTCTTTAGTGTTTAATAACCAATACAAACACAATTGGGTTGAGACTATTTTAAATAATCTGGGTTTTCTTTTCAACCTTGGTTAGGGATGAGGAAGGTTGAATATAGAGGATGTGTACCCACATTTGTATGGAAGGCGAGAGGATAAGCATTATAAAAATCAATCAGTACATCCGGCCAGGTATAATGACTTCCCTATCCTTGCATACTACTTTCACATCAGCAATATCCATACACTGAGTCATGCATGTTATTTTATACTTAAAGCTCTTATGTTTCTTATTTTCTCTTATTCCTCTACAATATTTAGCCCTGTCTTACATGGTCTATCTCTTCCTTTAGAAACACGCACTCCACCTTCATATATTTGTTTCGTCATTCGAACCCCACTCACCCTCTCTACATGCCCAAACCAACATAAGATGCTTCTTCTACAATGACCTATTGGATTCCTTTTCAAACCACCCTCATTCAGCACCCATTTGTTTCCGATTCTGTCCATAAAGAGTTTTCCTATATACATTTCTTAGCTATCTCATTCCAAATGCATTCACCATGGTCTTGTGTTTCTCTTGACAAACCCATGCTTCACATCCGTATATCAATATTGGCATCAACACACTTTTGTATATTACAACCTTTGCCTCTTTCGATACTACTACATTCTTTGCGCTAGTCCACATACATCCAACTACTCTTCAAGATGTCACTTTCCCCAACCATCCTTTCATTTTTACAGAACAATCTACCTAGATAAACAAAATCCTTCACTTGTTCTAGTTTTACATTGATACTATTAACTACAATAATTTCCTGATCCATCCTTATCAAAAACCATCACCTTAGTTTTGGAGACATTTATACGAAGATCCATTCTGCCTGTCGCCACATTTGAACGCTTTAATGCATTTTCTAAGTACCTTTCATTCCCAGCATTTAATAGCATCTGCATATAGAAGCACACTCACATTCATTAATACCCTAATTTGAATAAAAATGTTAACAATCTAGATCATACTTTAAAATAGGCTTGGAGGTTGTATATAATTGTTTTGCAAGCCACCAGTTGGTCAACCTTGTGTTTGACTGCATAAAAACAGATGCCATAGTAAATATAATGAAACATGGGGTGTGCAGTACCTGACTATTGAAAATATTGATGAGGTGTGGATGCTTGCCAATCACAGCACAGAGTGTACACAGGAAATGTATTTCATCTGTTTCTGAAGGAGAAGCAAGTAGCCCACTGCAAACAGCTACCAACCTCTATAAAAAAAACATACTGCATGGAGAAAAAAAACATACTGCATGGAGAAAAAAACATACTGCATGGAGAAAAAAAACATTAATTGGCGAGTGTTTTTTTAGGTTACTCAACACACTATGTTATTATATCTTGAGAATCCTGACAAAATAGTAAAATATAGGGCTAAATCTATTGAAATGTCGAACCACTTAAATCCTTAAAGATATTAAAGGATTTAAAAAAAAAGATTTAATACTAAAAAAGGATTTTTTAAACATTTCAAATTATGAATCAGATAATAATAATAATAATAATAATAATAATAATAATAATAATAATAATAATATTGTTATTGTTGTTGTGGTTGTTATTATTGTTGTTATTGTTATTGATGTTGCTGATATTGTTATTATTATTTATTATTATTATTATCATTATTATTATTACTATCATTGTTGTTATTATTATCATTATCGTTGTTGTTATTGTTATTATTGTTATTACTGTTATTATTATTAATTATTATTGTTATCAATATTATTGTTATTGTAATTATTATTGTTGTTATTGTTGTTATTATTATGGTTGTTACCATCGTGGTTGATGTTGTTATTGTTATTATTGTTGTTATCATTATTGTTATTATTGTTATTGTTGTTAGTGTTATTATTGTTGTTGTTATTGTTAAGCTCACCTGTATTTGTCAAAATATAATTATAGGACAAACATAAGTCAGACCCCATAACATTAATATACCACTTAATTGAACAAAATCAGAAATGAAGGAGAAAAAATACCAATATAAGAAGGTTAACCTCTTATATCCCTCGTTTGCTAAGATTCAAATTTAAATTCAAGATTTGGGTTATGTAGTAGGTAAAATGAAGTCAGACACCTTAGCCTAATCAGTAGCATGTCTGCCTACTGAGCTAAGGGTCACAGGTTTGTTTCCTGGCATGGCCGTAAATTTTGTATTGATCAAAATATGGGTTTAGACTTTAACATTGATAAATAAAAGGCTGGGGACTGGATGTTGTGCCCGTCATAGTCTGAAGATAGATTATAAGGTGTATGAAGCTACAATAGGCCAGCCGGTGGTGAAAAATACATGGCTCGAATAAAAAATTGACCCAGACCTTAGGCTGGAAACAGTAATGGATGTAACCTAAGTAAAATGAAAATTAGTATTTTATAAAAAGCACATTTGACCCATCTTTAATAAAATTACCAAGCATATTAATTTAGTTTGTAGCTCAAGACCCCTTCACCCCACACACCCACCCACCACCCTTCTCATCTTTCTCTTCAAAGTGTGGCTCATAGCAAGAACTGTGTGTTGTGGAGACTTATTTGATTGATTTACTTCTAGTAGGTGCAAATTAGACTTAAAAATGTAAAATAGGATAAATCCTAGTTTTTCTAATTACTCTCCCGAACTGTTAATCGAAGTAAAGAATAGAATGTGAATGGAAATATTTATCGTTAAATCCTATGTGAAAATTGTTCTAATAATCATTTGGCTCTTCCCCACTCAACTTTCGCAAATGACGTTCAAAGTTAAGGCTCGTATTCACCATCGTTGTTTTTGTTATTGTTGTTAACTTTTAGCTCTAAGTCACTAGTAAACATTGATATTTATCTCATCATCCTATATTTATTAAATTAGATGTACCAATTACTATTTAAAAAAATTCTACCCCCACTAGTTTTACCAATTACTTTCATGGTAATTATTTCAATCTTTATAATAATTTGGACAATGCTGACTCCACATTACCGGTTACACCTTGTTCTGCAATTTAAACCTGTCCATCCTTGTATCCGTGCCATATTAAACCACGGGATATGTCTTATTGAAATCAGCCAAATGTGTTGGCTCTGAGGTAGCTCCGAGCTTTATTGTCAAAGGCTGTGCCAACATTCTCAGTCTTGTGCTAGCTTATATCTCCAATCTTAGCTTATCAGGTGAAACTCTTATACTAGCATGAAAACACTCTTGTGTCAATACTACTTATAAAATGGGGGCAAAAATAAATGTTTATAACTACTATACCTATTTCTCAAGTATTCGAGAAAAAAATACATAAGCATAATTTTCACCATCTAAAAAATATATTCTCAGATAATCAACATGGCTTTCTAAAAAATAGATCTGCTGTCGATAACTTCAGAGGTTCTAAGGCATGTTGCCCATCAATTCTCAACACAGGGTCAGGTCGATGCAATTTATTTTAATCAAAAAAAATATTTTGATTTATGTCAACAAAGTGTTATTCTCTTGAAACTTAAAAGTTAATATTACAAGTAATATTGCTTTTAATAAAAATAAGAGCCAAAGACAAGAGACAATCTTGGCTCATAGTTGATTGTGTACACTGTACAGTTCTTGATTTATTTAAATTTAGAAAATGATATTCTTCTGAATTTGATTCACTTTTTGAAAGATACATGCTCAAATCAATATTCAAATCTTGAAAAATTTTAGCAAGTTTATCTTTTATTCTTTTGCATACAACCCGAATGGGTAGTAAGACGCGGTGCTAATGATATCTTTTATTTGGGATTTTATCATTCCTGCTCAGCGCCGCATTACCCACCAGGCAGACTAGGCACATGCCTAGGGCGCAAGATTTAAAAAAATTAAATTGTTTACAGCAGCGCTCTTTCTATGGCACGACGTCACGGGATTTGAAACTGAACCCCTTGTTTTCAACATGAATGAACATAATTCTCACTAAAACAACACACGTGGACTCAAATGTAGCTGAAGATTGTTTGTTATAAAGCGCTTGTGTATTGTTAGTTCTATTGGGTCTACTATTGCCATCTGTCGGCTAATAATTGAGTCACTCATATGCGAAGCCATGCCAGACATAGATGAGCACAACTATTTTGCAAAGTGGTTATATAATAATAGGGGATATACTGTAAATCAGTGGTTCTTAACCTTTTATTACTTGCGGCCTCCTACATATCCTAAAATATTTGTCAAACACTCAATTCCATGTTCAGTCGTCTCATTGTCTGTAGTCAGAATTTAAGCTCAGTTATTTTGCCATTTCTCAAAATCTTCATATTTGTTTTCATCTAGACCATCAACTAAATTTCATAAAGACACAAATTTTGCAATTGTGTACAACTTAAATCCAGGTCCTTGGAGTGATTTATTTATTCTATGAATGTTTTACAAAATATTTCCCCAAATGACTGTCACGAATGCTATTTGAAAGCTATCCAGATTTTTTTACCAAAGCTTCATGAACCAATGTTAGTTTCTGTTTTCACATTCTGAGATATCAACCGGTGCTGCACAGATTTTATTGTAATTTCTTTACAATAATCTTGCAGCATCTTAAGTCAAACTACAAAGATGTGTAAAGCAATTGTAGAATGCCGAAAAAACTAACTGCAGCTTTCTAAGGATGTGGTTCCTTCACCTGTAAAGCTAGGCTTATGATTGCCATCATTGAAATCTTCTGATTGACTGCTGAACCGTTGTAGAACATTGATATATTTCAGCAATATACTTAAAATTTTACTCAAAGGCTTTTATTTTTCCTTTTGATACAATCAGTTTTTGTACTTTCACATGTATCCATACTCCATTTTAGGTTAGGCCAATATTAGTAAAAATAATAAGTTATGAAAATATGAAAATGTAGCTCACCATTTTATTATTTAAAAGGTAGAACGCATTAAAATGTGAAACACTTATTCACTATTTATTATTACCACTATATGTTTACATGCACAGCAATTTAGAACCAAGAAATACATGCTTCACTCTCTTCATTGTTTAGTGACTAACAATAAATAAAATGTAAGGGATCATCTCTAGCCGTTTCAACTCAATGTACATCCAAAATCTAGAGGCTGTTCCAATAAGTAGAAGAAGTAATATTAATTACATCAATTGAAGTGGTTCATTATTAAAAATAGTTGAAACTTGGGTCATTTTAATTTACATGATTCCCTGAAAGGTTAAAAGTGAACAAACATTTGCCTCTTTTCTAGCAAATTTTGTAATAAAAGTACTTAGGACCTTGGAGCACAAAATTTGGCCCTGCTCATAATTACAATGATTTGCAGCCTATGTGTTGATATTCATTATTCTAGATGAGCTTGACATTTAGTTCGCAGAAATGGGTAAGCGAAATTGATTGGTTTCTAATGTTTTGTGAACACTCACTTGCACAGGAGCGTACACGCTGACATGTGGTAGTACCGGCTCCCGGAGCTGAGTCAGTAACTTCTTCATGAAGCACAGAGTGAGGGACTTCATGCCAGGAGGCGAGTCTGTGCAAGCCAGTGTCGCCAACAGGTCCAGAATGTGGTGTTGAAGGAGGTACTCTAGGCAAGGTCCAGTCGCTCCTTCCTCCAGGGAACATTGCTCCTCCAATATGAGCTGGTCACAGGAATAACGCAACTTAAGCAATAATGTTTTGTGAGGAAGAAGAGAATACAGGAAAAACAAGGCTTGGTCTAGGAGGGAGTGCAGAATACAAAAATAATCCACTATATGGCCTTAGCATAATTATGCCTGCTAGTCTAGAACTCTCCGAATGTCTGCAATGATTGAATATCATAACAATATAAAAACACCTTGTTTTAATTCTTGTGTTCAAAGCCAAGGGTATGAAGGCTGGGTTGAAAGTATAGGAATAAGTGAATAGGAGAATTACTTAGAGGAAATACAGGGTGGGGCAGAAAGTGTTGACATATTAATCTAATAACACTTATATCTTTACTATTTTGACTATTAAATGTTTCAAATTAAGCTTAAAATAACAACAAAATATTGACAAATTTCTGTGTACTCTTGAAATATTCATTTTTTTAAATAATGTCCTTAAGATGACCATCATTATATGCGATACATACTTGTATGCCCTCTTCGATACTTGAGATGACCTTGCGCAATGTCTCTTGTTGAATTGCTTTAACTTACACCATAATTCTTTCTAGGTTCAGGAATTGTTTTTGGGTGAGTCATGACTTTTTAACATGGCCCAAAAGAAAAAGTTTGGAGATGCTAAGAAGTATGGTGAACTAACTCTAATTAGTAATAAAATCCCAGCATAATCCATGATTTTCCTGGTAAAAAAATAAAAATCACTTTCCTGAATTTTTAAAAGGCTGTTCTTACGATTGCGAGACTTTAAATTATCTAAAGATGGATCTTTGTTGAAAAAACCCTTACTATATCTTTTTGGAGATTTCACCATGAGCCAACACAGGGAGAACCCCTGCCCTGCCCCCCCCCCC
>CABFWO010001048.1:32186-91270 GCA_902155825.1 Timema genevievae | reverse complement strand
GGAGAACCCCTGCCCCGCCCCCCCCCCCCCACCACCACAACCTCCAGTACCCTAAAAAAATGGGTACAGCCATGAAACTACTTTACGTCATTATAGCACTCTTTTTAAGGGCTGAATTAGAAAGTCATTATTATACTTTTTATTTGTGCTTGGCCACGATTAGAGTATAAAAATTAAAGAGTAGTATGTATACTAATATGCTACAACCACTGATGGCGGAACCCTATTTTGTGAAGGTGGTGGTGGGGGTTTATCAAAACAGATTTTTTTTTTAAGCTCTTCCCTCCAGTCAAACTGGGGGTGCGGAGACCCCTACCCTGGCAAATATCTGAAAATTGGATCTCCTAGAAGCCACACAGTGGTCCTCATCTACAATATATTTGGAGAGGTCCTTCCACATATATTTTTTGAAATTTGGATACCCTTAGAAGATATTAAGAGTGGTCCTCCTCCAGAAACTTTCCAAAAATTAGATTTCTCAAGAATCTACAGTAAGCCTATTTGGAGTGCTCTTCCCAATGCAATTTTTTGAAATATTAATGATCCTTGAAGCTATTTAGAGTGAGTTCCATCTGAACATTTATAGAATATTAAATGTCTCTAGAAACTATTAGAAAAGATCCTTCACTGGAATTTTTTTTAAATTGGGTGACTTTTGAATAACTAGACAAGACAATTGGCAGCCATGTTAGTTCTAAAAATGTCAAGTAGTGTGATTTTTCTATACATATTTGAAAATTGGGTGACTTTTGATTAAATAGACAAGATATTTGGCAGCCATGCTACGTCTAAAAATGTCACGTAGTGTGATTTTTCTGGAAATTCAATATAAAATAGAGGTTTTTTTTAAAAAAAGTTATTTTGATCACACCTTTGAATAAAGGCTCTTAAAATATTTTAATTCCCCACAGACAACAAAACTAAACACTTTTCTTCGGTTTTTTATTGATGCTCTAAATTCTAGTATAATTCTTGGTTTCCCAATTTTCCCAATAAATGGCCACCCGTGCAAATAAAAGGTTTTATTTTTTGGGTGGCAATATTAATATTTATGTATAATTTTTAATAATATTCATATATATTTGGTAAGGAATAATAAATGATAAAACTAAATCTTCTTTGTTACTCTTTTATTCTCTCCTCCTTATTTGAGCTTTAGTCTTCTATGACGACACGTTTCATTGTTATATGTTACACCATCTTCAGGTCTTATTTATGATTACGATGATTTATTTTAATACATAATATCGGAAGGTTTGTGAATTTTGAAGTATTACTATGTACAAAACCTTTTTGTGAGACGAACAACACTTACCACTTATTGTTATTCATCTCACAAAAAAAAAGTCTTACATAGTAATACTTCAAAATTCACAAATCTTCCGACAATATGTATTAAATAAATCATTGTCATCGTAAATAAGACCTGAAGATGGTGTAACATATAACAATGAAACGTGTCGTCATAGAAGACTAAAGCTCAAATAAGGAGGAGAGAATAAAATAATAACAAAGAAGATTTAATTTTATCATTTATATATAAGTTTAATTTTCTTTTGGTACCTGATAATCAGGATCATAGAAGTGATTTTATTTCTACTTAGAATGTGGCAGTTTTGAATTTATTTTTAAATGCAGCCCTCTCAGTAGTTTAAAATTTTAATTGGGCCTTGACAATCAAATGAGTTTGAAGTGCCTGTTGTAGCTGGAGGATAAAAAAAAAAGAGCCAGAGTGTTTCCAAATTTTAACTTTGACCCCTTTATCCCCAATATGTTGTAGTCCCAACACCATAGGCCATGTGAGCACTGATGCAAGTTACACAGTGTATAATGGTCTTACCTTGATCAACTGATCCAAATGGGCAGGAATGTTAGTGCTTTCAACCACCACCCGAGTAGTTGTGTCTTTATTGACATAAAACTTGGTGATCATCCTCCAATGATAGACAAAATCTTCAAGCAAAGGTGCTGGTGGTGCAAGCTGAAATCATTATTTTAATAGAACATCGCAAGTATGATAGAAACAATCCATAATAATCTCAAATTTAAAAGATAATGGTTTTTTTGTACCCCTAAATATATTACCAAAAAAAAAATACACTTTTAAAATTACCCACCAAACACAAAGATTTCTCCTGGTTCAATATTCCAACCAATTAGAAATCAGTAATAAATTGTTAGAACATTAATTTCCCAAAAGTTCTATAATACTAATAGACATAGTTTTCACTTTCTCTTCTAGTTCAAATAGCTTTATTTAAAAATGTAAACTTATAAAATGGTAGGGTGAAGTGAGTTAAGTGCAGCCAGGTTTTGGCATAGTTGGTTTTCGAACTCAATTTGCACAGTTGTTATTGTAAGCAGAAAAATGAAATTAGCCATGTGTTATCTTTGTCTAAAAGGCTGCTACACTTTTTTCTTTTCTTTTTTCAAAATGTTTGTTTTAGGAAAAAAAATTTTTGACACCATGCTGTGTGGCTGCACTTACCCCAAAGGTCGGGGCAAGTGCAGCTATGTCCTGGAATTTTATATTAGAGTGCTCCTAAAGAAACACTGGGGTAAGTGTATTTTAGCCCATTTTTTACAAATTCTGACAGTTTTATGATCATTCAAAAATCTTTTATCCTGTCAGAAGTTAGAAACTTTTTCCTGATGGAAAACACAAAGGTCACAAAAACTATAATATTTCAAAAAGCAGAAATTTTTATAAAGAACATATTAATAAATTTATTTATATGGTAGGCTAGCGCTACTTACATTTTTTCCATGTTTGTTGGACTCCCAGGCATGTTACATATGTTTTTGTTCAATTAAAAAAGCAGTTTATTTCCAATGTTTTCAATGTTTGGCTCTTTGAACTTTTCGAAAACACAATCACTTCTATATGGTTAAAAAAAAGGTTGTTCTTACTATAACTTAAAAAGTTTGTTTTATAAATTAATCTAGACTTTAGCTATGTAAACATTCTTTTTGCATGTTTTTGGTCTATTACTGAATGTTTAAAGAAGCAAATGACACTGAAAAGTGCATTTCTCCTCTATGTCCTAATTGAGGCTCTGGCAATACAGTAACAACATCATCTAAGGTCAACAAAATTCACATCTCGATTTTCAGGCCAGTCAAAGGTTGTCCCTTTTTTTATCCCATTTACTTAACCCTAAAAACATAATTTTGCATTTGTTCTTAGATGCCACTTGGGTCACTAAGCCAGAGAAATGAACAACTTTTTTCTTTGCAGCAAATTTAACGAGGTCCCAGTGACCTACTTGTACTGCTTCTCTTCTTCTAAAATAGGCTTTATCCATTTCTTCTCCTTCTTGTCGATTCTCTTCAATTTTTTTTACTTAGTCTTCGAAATTTGGAACATCAGATATATCACTCTCTGAAATTGAAACAGTTTACTCTTCGTCACTTGATTCTTCAACCCTTTCCACTAATTTTTGTTTTTTTTCTCCCCATGTCCTTTTTGTTATTCTTCACCTTTTCTTTTTCTTCTCTTTCGTCTTATTCTATAAATAGTCTGCTGCAGTAATTATTTCAGCATTTGGAGAATTTTTTTTTCCTTTTGCTTTTGGAGTTTGGGGAAATTGCTTCACTGTGGCAAGAAGTAGACTCAAACTAATGATTTGAAGGACGTGACATATTCCAATTTTCTGAAATCCTAACATTTACAGTTCTGGTGATGCATCAGTCCAAATATCACTGATATGGATAGAAAATTCCTTTTTGTTGACTTTGTTGTCCTGGTTGTGTTGTTGATAGTGTGCCACTTTGGTGTCCCATGCAGTTTGATACTCTTGAATACAGCGAGATCCATAGGTTGCAATAAGTGGCTTGTATGAGCCGGTAGTTTGAGTATTGTTATATTATTCTCAATTGCACATTGGATAGTTCTCTCATCAACATGTGTGGTATGCTCATCATAAACTAACAAAAGTGGCCTTTCTATAACACAGAACTTTAAAAAAGTTCTTTTGAAATAATTATAAGATGTATCACCTTCCATCCATCCATTTAGGGCGTAGCTCATGCTCGGAAAGCTAGAATTCGGTGGGGCCATCTACGTATCCCAAACATTCTTCCCGATGAAAACAATCAGAGGTGGAAGTTTGTCAGCGGAAGTATTGCCACCAATCAGTACAGATGTGCTCTCCCTTCCGGGACCAGAAGTATCTCTCGTAGAAGGGCTATTTTTCTCTCAGACAACTTTGATTTTACTTGTATCAAGGGAGAAACTAGTCTCGTCAATATTGTACATTTGACGTGGTTTGTCCAACGAATGCAGATTTTTAAGAGTCTCTTGCATTAGGTAACAATACTTCTCAATTATAATAGGATTTGTTCCTGCCTTCTTTCTTGCAAATTCTAGAGCGTGAGGCTTTTTGATGGAAAGGTTGTATCGATTCTTAAAAGAAAGGAACTAATCCTCACCTAGTGTGCCATTCTTGAAGGGGTTCTCAATGACATTTCTTGTAATATATTTACCTACAACCTTTAGTACTTCTTTTCTGCTCAACCCCCCTCCCCATTTTTCAAGGGTTTTTAATCCTGCAGCTGATTTCTGCTCTTCTTGAATAGGAATTGTGAATGGTCTTTCCTGGGAAGTACTTTTCACCCCTATCGTACCAATGACACGACATTTAATACTCTGATACGGAACTTCATATTTTCTTGCGGCTTGCTGCATTGTTAGACAGCCACGACAAACTTTGTCCAAGGCTTTACACATATCTTCTTGAGTATATTCAGTTGCTCAATTTGACCTTCTTTTATAATTCCGAACCATCTCAGAGTGTTTTTTTTCTCAATTAAGTTAGTATATTTATTAAACCATGGAAAAATAAAAATAAGCACCATGCAGTCATTAAAAGAAAGCAAAATAATAGTAATAATACAAACTAAAGTTATAAAAAAGAAAACAAAAAAATTTGTAAAATGGGCAAATGCAGCCAGTGTGGCTACACTAGCCCTAGCCTCCTGGGCTGCACTTGTCCCACATGCAAAATTACTGGGGCAAGTGCAGCCACAGCTGTAAATTTTTACAGCAGCAGGCTAAAGCAAAATAAAGCACATTACATAAATCTACACATCAAAATGATCTAGAAACATAAAAATCAATAGCCTAGGTGTTAAGATTCAAGAATAAGGAGGCCGCAAATTTTAGTTCCGGTCGTCGTCGTCATCATCATAGATAGTCGTCATTATTATTATAGGTAAATCTACTTGTTTTACACCTGTCTCAAAAATAAAATGTTGCTGCAGGCCGATATCTATTACCTAAATCTAAATCTATAAGAAAAATAAAATTGGTGTTAAACCAATAATAGACACTATGCAGTATCAATATTGACATCCATGTCAACTACTGGCTAGACACAAATAAATAATACTTTAGGGCAAATGATTGAGCAACCAAATATCAACATTCAAAATCAAATCAATCGGAAATTAAATTGAATATTAGGGTATTTCCAAAATTATAGTATTTTAGTACTGTACACAATTTAATTCTTACTTTAAGGTAAAGTGTCTACAGGGTGTCTAATGAGTTGGAGAAACAAAATTTAGTGACTTTTTGGTGCTCTTTTTTTGACCATAAAATTCCTTTGGTAATACACCAAACATTATATAATGCCTGTATAGACATAATGATGCACTCACAAGCAACATTAAACTTTAATTAGATGGTGAACTTTAACTTTGTCCTTGATATCACGGTAAAAACAATCAGGCAACTTGCGGCTAGCGCATGTCATCATGGGGAGTGGGTGGCTCGAAATTTGACGCATTCATGTTGTTACAATGCACGGAAAATTCAATAAAAAAATATTTTCTTGACTTCATGGTCAAAATATTGAGAATTCGTGACTTTTCAGAGATTTTTGTGGCCTTTTTTTGCAATTAATAACTTTTTCATGACTTTAGTAACTTTCGTGACCTAGTAGACACCTTGAACTATTATTAGAGTGTCAATTATTCATACCTTAAACCTAGTAACTTAATCATGCAACTAGAACGAGGAACCCCAAAGTACTAAAACTTATATTTAAGGGTGGACATTTAGGCCTATTTTTAGCTAAAGATGTTTTTGCAAAAGTGTGGGAAATCCCATTTGAAAGCAGAAAAACTTGTTTTACAGTCAAAGTACAGTAATAGCTGCTAGCCTGCGTATTTTTAAGTTCATGAAACCAAACTATAGGCCTAACTGTGTCTATCTGCGACATTCCAAATTTTAAAACAAACTTTTGTATCTTTAAAAATGAAATTTGACTTTGTTATACACTAATTTACTTCTATTCATTGGATTGCAGCAGAAATATTACCAAAGACATCACCATCAATGTTTATATTATATTTTATTATCGACTAATCAACACAGAGCTGGTATTATTATCTAGGTTATAATTTTATTTGGTATAGATATTACCTAATTAAAATGCCAAAAATAGTAAGTATTTTTTTATAGCTAAAGAAAAACGAAAATAAATGGATTTTTTATACTTTTAATAAAATCAGGGCTGTATCTGAATAGTCTACTTTTGCGACGTCGCTTTCACTCGTGCCCTTGATAGCTGTATTGGTAATCATTGTATGAATAATCACAAAGGATGCCTATGCATCCTTCTCGAGCCCTGCTCGAGGTCTTGGTCACCGTAGATATGAAGGCTACCAGCCATGCAGTGTCGGCAGCAGTGTTTGACTGGCAATTGTTTTAGTATTATCATTTTGTCTGCTAGAGCAGTGACTTACATTTGCCACCATTTTAAATAAGGTTGTTACCAATCGAATAGTTTGATGAAGTCTTCGCTATGAACAGTGTGAGAAGTGTAAAAACATAAAGAGTGCATCAAGTCTAAAACTCAAGGGTCCGACTAGGGAGCATTGGACTATTCGGATACAGCCTAGGAAACTTTACTTGTGATTTTTTTAATATATATTGAGGTATTTGTAATATTTCAAGTCCTACAAAACCATTATTTATGACTAAATTTATTTTGCGGTAATTTGAGAAATATTTAAGAGAAATTGATTTTTAATGTGAAATTTCAAAGAACTACTTACCATAATGTACGGTCTTTACAAATGTTGTATTTAATCATAATAGACTAACTAAATAAAAAATCATCTTTTGTGTGTTTATATATATTTTTTTAATTTATCAACAAAGCTTAATCCAAATTTCTAAGTCCATAAAAATTCATTCAAAATAAAATTTTGGATGGATTAATATATGTAGAGACAAGTTAGATAGTTATAGATAATTTGATTTATTTACTATTTCGCATGTTTATAATACAAAAATTAATTAACAAAGCTTAGCTCAAACTTCCAAGCCAATGAAAAGTAACTACAGTAAAAATTTAGATTAGCTATTTTAGACTAGCTATTTCCATACAAAGTTGTTATGTATTTTGTTAAAGATATTTTATTTAATTAATTATCCAACCAATTAAAATATTTTCAAGGTTGACATTTTTTGTGTGTGTCTTAAGTAGGTAACGACGCTGAAATGTAAAGAGTTTTTTTATTTAATAAAGATTCTTGGAAGCAAGAATAAACGTTCTCTACCCACTTATCAATTAAATTACTATTAACTTATTTCACAACTTACAAATTTATGAAAACTATTTAAGAAAAATTAAAAAATACATCATTAATCTCTCGAAAGTTTCATTTCTATATACAAATACAATAAAATGTTTATTTAACATTAATGTTGGTGAGGTTTCCATTATACTATACTTACAGCATCCACAGCACTTTGCAGAACAGATGAGAACTTACTAAGCATTTCTGTCACGAGACGTCAACGAAAGTATTGTAAACATTCTCACTAGGATAACATTTACAAGAACTAAAATAATAAAATTACATTATACATCTCATATTCATTTTATATTTTTAATATTTTAACTATCAAAATTGTAAACATTTGTTTACTATTTTTATTATTACGTGGGATAGGTTCCACACCAACGTCAAGATATCGAGATGTTGTACAGCAATAAACATAATCAACACTTTTTTACCAACAACCGAGAACCAAAACTTACCAAACAAAATTATAAGAACTATCATCCAAATTCTGCCAGCTTAAATTCTTATACGCCATTACTCTGATAAAAGCAATTTTGGAAATTTCATCTGTGATGATATATCACATATTACTAGTTAAACTTGAAGCTCTATACTATATAACATATTAGGAAGGCAAACCCTATTTATACCATAATTTGCCTTTTTCGACACTCAAAAATACTGTGTTTCTGAAAAGCAATTAATACTATATATTTTTTTAATTTCACTTGAGATGATATAACACATATGACAAAATCATCTAGATAGTCTAAACTAAATTATAGATATGCAATTAAATAGATAATCAAATAAATTAACAAGCTTGTTAGTTAAGATGATTATCTATTTAATAGTTTTTACGTCACATTATAGTTTCTCTTAACTATTTCCATTTCTAAGGTTTAATTTTTTAAATTCACAATTTTATAACATATTTTAATACAATAATTTTAAATAATATTGGTTTTCCTCAAACTTGAAGATGGTGAAAAATCTCCGAAACATGTCGTCGTCATAGAAGAAAAGTATATAAAATAAGGAGAAAGGAATAAAAAAGAAGATATAACCTTACTTTAAATTAATCTTACTTCTTACCAAATAAACATAAACATTATTACAAACTAATTAAGTAAGATAAACACAAGTTAAAAATAGGAGAAAATAGTAGGCCTGTTGTAGATCATTTTATAATAGGACTTGCAATTTCCTTGGTAGGTACCTTAAGAATTTAACCTAAAACCTTACTCTCTACGAATGTTAAAAAGGCAAAAAAAAAATACATATTTTGACTCCCTTTCTGCATCTACCGGTGCAAATACTTTTATTACATGTAGTCTTGACTAATGGTTGTTGCAAAATAGATTTAACGTTTTTAGAACCTTGTTAAGAAACTTACAAAACCAGCAAATTAAAAGTGTATGGTTGCATTAAAATAATTAGGTGCCTATATACACTAAATTATTTATTTGATAAATATTATTTGTAATTTTAATTTATTAACGCATGAAAGGTTAAGTTGGGTAAGAACCATAATTATATAGTAAGCTTATACAAACTATGGCAGGTTTGAAAGTTAGAATTGTATCATAACAAGTGTTCTATATATTAATTTGGGCTTTAATATTAGTGTCAAGAGCTAATGGGTGTGGTAGTTGTAATTATTTTAGTTTATTTGGATTCTTGAAAAGAGATACATCATGTAGTTTCATCTATAAGCCCAATGTTCAAAATGTCTTCAAAATTAAAAAATATAATTTTTTATCTCATCTGTATTTATTAGCACCGCGTCTTACTAACCGTTAGGGTTATAAGCTTAAGTACTAATTGGGTTAAGGGGTTAGGAATTGGGTTGGTTGAATTTAGAGCAAGTTAACCATAGTCAAAGACTAAATCCAATCAAAAACTTCAAAAGAAAATCAGTCTTAATTAAGGGGTGAGCACCAATCAGTCAGCTGATCAATAAAAGAAATTAAAAAAACAATTTCGTTGAGAAAACTTAACATTTAGTACAATCACAATAAATATATTTATAACACAATTTTAATATGTATATGGGTTTTGATCTTTAACAAGAATATAACCAATTACAAAATAAAATAAAAAAAAATACATATTTTGACTCCCTTTCTGCATCTACCGGTGCAAATACTTTTATTACATGTAGTCTTGACTAATGGTTGTTGCAAAATAGATTTAACGTTTTTAGAACCTTGTTAAGAAACTTACAAAACCAGCAAATTAAAAGTGTATGGTTGCATTAAAATAATTAGGTGCCTATATACACTAAATTATTTATTTGATAAATATTATTTGTAATTTTAATTTATTAACGCATGAAAGGTTAAGTTGGGTAAGAACCATAATTATATAGTAAGCTTATACAAACTATGGCAGGTTTGAAAGTTAGAATTGTATCATAACAAGTGTTCTATATATTAATTTGGGCTTTAATATTAGTGTCAAGAGCTAATGGGTGTGGTAGTTGTAATTATTTTAGTTTATTTGGATTCTTGAAAAGAGATACATCATGTAGTTTCATCTATAAGCCCAATGTTCAAAATGTCTTCAAAATTAAAAAATATAATTTTTTATCTCATCTGTATTTATTAGCACCGCGTCTTACTAACCGTTAGGGTTATAAGCTTAAGTACTAATTGGGTTAAGGGGTTAGGAATTGGGTTGGTTGAATTTAGAGCAAGTTAACCATAGTCAAAGACTAAATCCAATCAAAAACTTCAAAAGAAAATCAGTCTTAATTAAGGGGTGAGCACCAATCAGTCAGCTGATCAATAAAAGAAATTAAAAAAACAATTTCGTTGAGAAAACTTAACATTTAGTACAATCACAATAAATATATTTATAACACAATTTTAATATGTATATGGGTTTTGATCTTTAACAAGAATATAACCAATTACAAAATAAAATCTAATTATAAACAACTTGTTTTGGTTTTTAAGATGGAATGGATCCCAACGCGCATGCACAAATATACTCAGCAGTGATTGGTATTCGGTATAAGCTAATCCTTAAAAAGTTAAGTCGATCAACTTCTACGTAGTACTGAAATACGGATAAGGAATCTGCTGTCAGATCAAACTGAATATACTGTGGCATCGATTTCTTATGGACCACGGATTCTGTGGTTATCTCGTATGGGAACTGCTTCAACCTTACTTTAGTTATTTTTTAAGACCATGTCTGCTGTCACGGGACGTGGCAGCAGCCATTTACCATATTAATTTGGCTGCTGACACGGTATTTTTTAAATTGACCACTAGTAATTGTTGTTTAAAATACAATAGTCTTTCGGCCAATAAGACGCCTCGTTTTATTTAAGCCAATAAGAAACGTTTTTAGAAGTACATTTGGAATCATTTAAAAAATCCACGGTGGTCTGCAATTTTTATTTCTGTTTTCAGCTACTGTTTGTTTCAAATAAACAAAGTATTATTTGAATTGTTATCTATAAGTTATTTTGTATAACCTCTATTAATATATATAAGAATGAGCTGATAATTGACATATGTAGCTTATTTTAAAGCATCTTATTTTTAACATAGTTAGACAAGTCTCGTTCTTAGCTAAATACTTTTGCTGTAAACTAAACATAATGTTCTCGCCGTGAAATTATTTGGTTTTGAAAGCAGGTAAATGCATTATCTTTAATGTAGGCTTAGCCAAGTGTAAGACCATAAGACAGTATCGGATTTTGGTCATCGCGTCTCAATGCCCTGTCATATGGGGGTTCAATACCTAAAATATCCATTGTTTTAAATATAAAATAAGATTAAAAATTTAACACTAAGGCTATGTCTGAATAGACCACACTACTTAGTGTACTTTATTTGCTCTACAGTAAAGTTGCATTGGCTTCGGCAAAGCGGAAGTAGTTTTTGAGGGTGTCTGAAGTGTAGCGAAGTGTACCCTACAGATGCACCACTTACAGCACACTTTACTAAGGGGTGATTAAGATTTGCCCTTTGATGCATACTTTATTTAAAAGAGTGTTTTAAATGGAACATATTTCTGGTCCTATTTATAAAATTATTCTCTGTGGCGGGCTAATAATTTTTTTTAGTAGGCTGGTTTAATTCTATGAAAACATTAGTTTCATAAGTGGCCACCAGGTAGCTCTAAGTGTACTATGCTGTCTGAAATGTTTTATGCACCCTATGCACTTTAGGGCGCCAAAAGCGTGTTTTATTTAAGTGTGCAAGTAAAGTACTCAAGTGCAGACTATTCAGACACAGCCTACGATTGAAATCCCAAGGGAACAGAGGATCTAATGATGGTAATTATATTTATTTGAAATAATTTTATTTTTAGAACATTTAGGCTAAATACCTCACCAAAACAGTATGAACACGCAGGTTGATCCATGCTCCATATTATGTAATCAATCATATACTATGAAAATCAAGTCAAATCATTTAGCTATTAAAATGCGATTATTAATCAAAAGGAACGATACTTATGGTAGAGTAGTTACGGCTTTCAAGGTTAGGTTAAGTTAGTTAGAAAAAGAACCTTGATAGATTAACACGTTATTTAACCTTAAAATAAATATTTCTTTCTCTTAATATCAGATTTGCTGTAGGCATTTCCGATCTTTCTAAAGTACCATTTTATTTTATTGTAGTGTTGGTGTTGTCATGTGTTGTGCTTTGGTGTTCATCAATTATTTCATATTCTTAGATCTTCATTTGTGCAGTTTTACCGATTTTTCAATACTATATTATGTTCACAGAAATTGTTAAAAAATTATGAATATTTTCGTTTTATTGGATCTAGAGTTGTTCAGATTGACGAATTGACATAATATGTAAATGGAAATAAATTCACAAACATGCAATATCAGTTGTATGGCCGAGCATTACCCCGTGAATTTAGGTGAGTTTTGATTCAATTGTTTATTATAAAATATATTTTTCTAATTTTTATTTTAGTGTTAATTGATTCTCCATCTCTTTCTGAGTTTATTGATAGTATAAGATAACCTCTTTTTCGGCATTTTTGAAAGAAAAAAGTTTCTTATATGTACCAGTTTTTTGTGTTCTATCCCCTTATATTTAAGTATTTGAAAATATTTTAATTTTTTGGGATGGTACCTAAAATTCCTGCCTTTAAAGTAAATATGTTTCAATCTAAATTACAACATTTGCACACTGTTACAATCACAAAAATGTGGGGAATCCAAACAAAATTCGAGCTAATTAAATAAACTTTGTTATAATTAAACAATTCAAAACCAAACTCATCTATGTGACACCAGGAACAAATATAGTAATTGAAAAATCCCTAAAATGGCAATTCCTGAACTTTATGTATATTATATAATCAATCATTGCTCAACCATATGTAGCAACCACACTTCACTCTCTTTCGCAACAAACACATTTCTTGCAAACTTAAATGGTTTTCTATAAGCCAGGCATGGGCAACATTTACTGGTTCTGGGGCCAATCTCGATACATTTTACCAGAAATATTGAATAAATGAAAACCAAGGTTTTACTTTACGTACGTGAGTATTTCCATTGCTTTGCCATGTTATTTTTAACTTTATTTTTTAGACCAATTAACAAAAGGGTGTGGCCTATTTCTAACCTAGTATGTTTATTATACATAGTGTGCAAGACAGGATAAAAAATGTATAAATTTCTCCTCTATTTTTAATTATATTTACAATTTTACTCATTGAATCTAAAATAAAGAAAATGTGTTAAGGTGGGGTGCTAGTGAGTATGAGATTAGGACCGTATTTTAGAATTTTTTATAGCATAAACATTTTTTGGCCAAAATAGATAAAATGTCTTCTATAGAAACATAGTTTAGTTTTCTGCACATGCTAATCTCAACAGTTGTTAAATATCTGTCATGAGCATAGCAGCATTTGGTGCCAAACTTTTTAAATGAAGAGAAAAAGTTGTCATTAAATTCCAGGACATTCTTGACAGATATTCAAGAATGGTTGAGACAACATTTGCAGAAAACTAAACACTATGTTTCTATAGAATAAATATTTGATTTATTTTGGCCAAAAAATATTTGTTATAAAAACTTCAAAAATACTGTCCTCAGCTAACGCTCACTAGCACCTCACCTTAGTAACCAACAAGTAAATACTTATGTGATTTTTTAAAATATTATTAAAAGTACCATAAATACCTCTTTTTGTTTGCAACCATTTTTATACAGGTTAATTCTTTGTATTCTATTTGATTTGTTCTCTTTTGAGTATTTTTGACAATTTAGGTTCTATTGAGTCCTAAAATTAGTTTAATTCATTGTATTCTTATAAATAAGTTTTTATTTATCGTTATTCGCTTTCAAAAATAGTGTTTTTTTTCAGAACCACATCTGACCTATGGACAAAGTTGAGTTGTTATGTTTTATCAGCCAATTTTTTTCATGATGTTTGATGTATTATTTTCTTCATTTGATGAAAAAAGAAAACATCTATGATCTTGCAGTCTAGGAAGTGTCACACATCCTTGTGTAGATCCTCCCTAGTAGTCCTAATTGATGATCTTGCAGTCTAGGAAGTTGGCCTGAGTCCTGAAGATTGCGGCAGGTTCCAAATCTCCCAGTTTCACACGTGGTTCCATCTAGGAGTTTCACAGTGTAGACATTTACCTACTATAAATAATCAGTGGTTTTGTGACAGTAGGCCTATGTGACGGTAAAGCCAACTTTAATTTAGGCCTATTACTTATTATTTTGTTAAATTATCTCGTTTACAATAGTAAAAAATATAAAATATCAAGTTAATACAATTAAAAAACTTCCAAAAAGCTTCTAGGTGTTTATAATAATTTTAAAACACTATCACCCTCATACTCACTATCACCCTCATACTCACTATCACCTTCATCTCATCTCATAGGAACATATGAAGAACCTCCATGGAAAGTAGCCTATGTACTATTAGTACATCCAGGCGTCCCCTGGACAACAGTACACTAGTACTTGCTAAACTTCCCACAAACTGGACTATGAAGGATGTAGCCCAGACGCGCTATATTATTATAGTTAGACAGTTAACCTCAGACCCGCTTCAATGTCGAACAGTTTAAGGTGTCATTCTCATATTAGACTGGACCGCCTACTCCTGGGAGATTAAGGCTCGAATCCATGTCAGGTCTAACGAGGGCTACTTTTTCATAAATGGTTTCCCATGTTCCTTCCATGCGAATGCGGCTATTTTACCACCAAAATGCTTCCTTCCTCATGTTTACCCCATTAGGGTATTTATAACATATGCTTATAACGTGAATAGGCAGTAAGACAGAGATAATAAACAAAAAATAATAAACTATTCTCAGTGGGTCTACCTAATGATCTAAGGACCCCAGTTTGAAATTTGGGGCTTCCCCTTTCCCCATTGATGTGAATTGGGTGTTGTGTCTGTATTAAAACTAAGATGGTTTCTAACTCTTGGATGGATACAGTTAATTAATTTTTTTTAAGCATACACATTTATGGTGAATTCCTTTTTAGATTGAGTTTTGTTTATATTCGAAAAATTTCACACAGCTTTTAAAAATTCATCAAATATTAACTTAGGACAAGAAGGGGAACATGGGCGTAACTATCTCTTGACTGTTGGTGGGGGATGATGTGGGGGCAGAATGAACCCATTTTCAATTTAAATTAGAAAATAAAAATGAATTTTGTAGCAAATGAATATCGCAAATAATCTGGTAACTGAATTAATTCAAAAAGTCATAAACAAAAGTTCTCTTTTACAATACTTAGTCGGTATCCCATTTGAGAAGACAATTGGGGAGACTTGTCCCCCCTTAACCCCCACTAACGTCTCCCACAGTGAGAAACATGATTACATAGATGATGTCTAATAATAATAATAATAATCTCAAGTTTTCAAGGGGCACAAAAAAAAGTTTTATACCATAATTATAAAAATAGTGAAATCTAAATATATATAAAAAAAATTGGCCATCATATTTTATTCAGAGTAATATTTGTAATTGTTTACTCGTATATTATATAAAACCTTAGATTACTATAAATAATAGTCCAGGACACGCATTTGTAAAACTAGCTTTCAGTGGTGTAACTAGAGGGTGGCTATGGGGGTTCAGCCACCATCCATAAATTCAACTGTACTAAGATATAAATATAACGCTATTTTTTTGTTGTTGTTGTCTAATTTGAGTTTAGTGACTAAATGTGTCAGAGCGGTATAGTAATACACATACTAAAAAACATTAACTGATATTTAGATTAAGTTTAAACTTAAAAAATCTCCTTAATCATGTTTTTTCTTTCTACACACGTGCTTGTAATGTGAATGTATTGATGTTTTCAGATTATTGGTGAGAACCAACATAGTCTTATCTCAGTTCGGAGTAGGCGTCATCTACACCGTGTTCATATCCACAAACATAAAGGCTGTAAGTGTTTCGGGTAGAGCGCACATACCCATACTTTTAGAAAAAGGGTTAGTGGCGACAAAAACTTTTCCAAACTGTGTTAATAATTATAATAAACACATATAGATACTTGACATGTCAATATTCTGACTTTTAGCTTTAGTAGATTGAAAAATAGTTACCTAACTATCGAGCCAAATAAAATGATTCATTCGCTTGTCGCCAAGTTGGTTAAAAAAAAACTTTCGACACGTTCATCTGGGACAAGGTTGCATATATACAACTCAAACTCTTAAACATTTATATTGTGCCTTTAATTAAATGAGACATGGAAGGTTGGGTTTACTATCTGGGGTTAGGTTATAATTCATGCCATATAAACTAAAGATTGGTCAAATCCTATATTTTTAGAATCCGAATCTTGAATAAAAAAAATTCGACCCTTTAATTCTTTAAATATATACAATTTTATTTAAAGTGAAAATATTTAAAGCTTAATTTTTTTTAAAAAAAAAGTCGTTTAAGGCTTGTCACCACTGACAAATGATATTATGTTTGTCTTGTCTATTAAGGAATTTCACCCGGCAATATTTCCTCTTAAAGGTATTTTAAAGAATCACATTTACCGTCAGAAAACGTTAGGCTATGCTCATTGTTTTAGGTTTGGCCATACTAGTAATTACACAAGAAAACAAAGGCTCCAGGTAAATGGAAATAATCACTTTGTGCATTAAAATATTACCCTCTGTAAGTTATGATTCTTATGTATTGATTCTAAAAATGATTGAAAATACACGATAAGAGTGAACCCTCCTTAACCAAAATAAAATATAGAAGGAGGCACAAATGACAAAATTAAAAAAAAGGGTCAGAAAAAAGGACAATATGAGTGAGTGGTTGGAGTTGTGACTTTTGAATATCTGAGGACGAACATTCGAAACTCAGAGCGCGCAACTCACACCAGTTGCGGGAATAATAAATAGTCGGCCTTCCTCAGGGTAACTCTAATATAGATATATATATATGTTCAAAAGCAAAAAAGAGGGAAATACACATACACTACCTAAGGGTACCTAAGGGTAAAGGTACGTAAGGGTAAAGGTATTTTGTTGATATTTATTCATAAATATATTTAATTGAATATATGAGTATAAAAATATAAATAAGCATGAGACAATAAATAGAGAAGCTAATGAAATTATTCTTATAGCCGTAGAGTTAGTACACAACTATATCAATTATTCATTAGAAGGCTTGGCGTGAAGAACAATTTTAAAGTTAAATACGGCTTCCAACTCAAAACCATTACAAAAGCAGAAATTAATAATAACAATACTATTTCTTTCTGCACCAACCAGTCTGCAAATGTACATAATCTCTGTAAAAAGACAATTACAATAATTATATCTCTCTTAATAATTTATCAAGTGCGTCAATAATAACTATCCCTCATTATTTCCTACTCCTTAACACATCACCCTAACTATTTGCATAATCATAGTAAGTTCAATAGATCATTCCAAGAATACTTATTTATTATTAGCGAAACCTGTTTCATTACCCAATAATTATCTAAGAAAACTTTCCGAGCAAAATACCAAGACTAGCCCTCAATGTAAGTTTCTTTCCTTAACTAATTAGATAATTAGCTATCATCAAACTAATCGACATTTCCAAAATAATTCAATTTACAATTTATAATTTACAAAAATCTAAGTATCAATATTCCCACACAAATCTAAGTATCGATATTTCCACAACAAATCTAAGTATCGATATTTCCACAAAATCTAAGTATCGATATTTTCACAACAATCTAAGTATAGATATTTATCTTTATCAGAAAAATCCAAATATCGATATTCACCTAAAAATCGATATATTTCATACTTGACAAAACTTAATGTAAACCTCTGGCTAAATACAAGGCAGCGTGGCAGGAAAATTAGTCAAGAAGTTTACCTGAGAATAACAGTGTTTTTTATTTTTAGTAAGATTAACAAGGAAATGAAGATACATAATGTTAACATAAATATTACAGAGCCGCGCGAAGCGCTTATCTTCCAAGATATTGAAATTACCCTATTATAAAAGGGGTGTTATAGTCTTTACGTACACATTAACAAGAACAAATATATAAAATATATACATTTTTCTAATTAAGCGTGACGTTAGTACGACTAGCGCGCCCAAAATTGGAATGCAATAAACATAATTTATAAATCCTAATGTAATAAGATATAGCTTGATAGAAGCCCTAAAATACAGCGTTTATATAACAAGCGCATATAGTGGGAAATGAAATAAACTTTATTATAAATCGGTGACCTGGTGGTCTAGGGGTAAGGTGTCAGATTTCTGTGCTGAAGGTCCAGGGTTCAATCCTCGGTCCCGGCACAGATTTATCTGATTACCAAACCCTTCCTTCTACCTCTGACAAGACGTGTATCAACCACAACTTGTGAATGTGAGGAATGTCAGGCCTCCACCGTGGTTCGGATTCCACGTTAAACTGTAGGTCCTCCATTTCATCTCACAATCACCCTACCGTTGCACATTAGCGTAAGTGCGTATAACCCGAACGGGTAGTAAGACGTGGTGCTAATAATAATAATAATTTATTATAAATCATAACAAACATATATATATCCCTGACATTTAAACTAATAACTGAAAGTTATTATAACATGCGCCATTAAGTGAGGTGCAATAAACATATTATAAATCTTAACAAGTTAATATATAGCTTGCATATAAGTCTAAAATTTAAAGTTTGTATAACTCGCGGCTAAAGTGTGAAATGCAATAATCTTTATTATACATAGTCTCTGAGTGCCCTGCGCTCAACATTAGAGAATTTAATCGAGATAATCCCGCATACAATGCCACAAGTTAATGGAGCCTAAAGCAGGGATGGGGGGGTAAGCCCGCGATTCAAGGTTTGCCATAGGGTGGCCTGCCTATGTATATATATATATATATATATATATAAAATAATAAATTACCATACATAATTTTATTCTCACACAAGGAGATAGAAAAGTGACAGCGGTTGAGAAGATCCGCGTAAAAAAGCAGAAACATCCCCAAGTTAACGTTAAAAACAAATTAAGTCTAAATCAATAATTTTGACAATGATACCCTCCCATTATACCGAAAATTAATTTTGATTGATAAATAATAGGTTCCGGCTTTAAGTCGCCGCCCTCACCTTGGCCAGTCGACGGTACAATGAGCCATGATTGAAAACAACCGCCCCGATAAATACTCATAATTGTATTCACAGAGAGAAGGGGCAAGGGAAGGCAGTGTTGCCAAATCTAGTCTCTAGCGATAGTATATGGACCTAAAATGGATTGTATTTTGACCAGTAGGATATTACTTTCTGGCATTATATTGATAAACCCTGAGATTTTCATAAAAAAAAAATTAATGTGAAATTTGTTACTAGATGGCAGGGCCACAGGATATTACTTTTAGAAAATATCCTAAAATTGTATTGTACACGTGTTGAAATTATATCAAAAGTAGTATCAATATCGTATAGTTGGCAACACTGCTTGTTACATTAACATCGACAGAAGATTCACACGACATATAATTTACCCATTTCAATATTTTAAATATGACCGAAACGAGAATTTTGAAAAGTTAGAGACAAAGAATATTTACATAAAATTAATATTAAGCCAAAATTGAATTTGTTCTTACATTTTATCAACATGAAACCTCAGCTTCTTATTCCCTCAATTAAACCATGACCAAGAGAGACGACAAGTTGCCCCCTCGCCACTATATATACAAGAAAACCCAGAGAACATTGGAGAATGGGATATTAGGAGGGGGAACACCTATGGATCACCAAGAAAGGGATGCGCATGACCACAATTGCTTCCACTATATTCTCCGTGGAACTGGACCTTTCTAGAATAAGGTAGAACAGCCTATCTTCACAATTACGCTCTTTGGAACACTTTCACTACGCATCCAGTGGGCGCAGTTCGAACCTTGAGGCGGGCGGCTAGTCTTTATCGCGTCTCGGCTAAGCTCGGTTGTGTTATTGTTTGTATCTGACTCGTAGTGCACCGAAGCTAGGATGGTGAAACAGGGTAAGTTGTATACTTTTCTTGACACGACTCTTCTACTCTTGTAGCCAAATGCTACAATACTTTTCCCATTAGTGAAAAAATATTTTATATCTATTGATCAAAATTTCTTAAATATTGCCTAGTCACCTTAGAAACTCAAACAAAATAGATTTGNCCCCCCCCCCCTTTTGATCTGGCAGCCAAGGGGGAGGGTCAGTCCTTGACATCCTTCCGATGTTTTGGGCAGATGAAGAAGAACGTCAGGAAGCATACTCGTGGTGTCTCTTCTGGAACCCTCATACCAGAGACGGGGAATCTTCCTTCTTAGCTCCTCACAACCAATGGGAACCCAACATTATCTTGACATCAATCAGACACTTTTTGAACCATAAGGACCTCCTGCCTGGACCAGCAGGGAAGCAGCATAGCACCCCTCTTTATGCTCTCCCTCTGCTATTTTCTGCAGACGACTCCCTCAGCCGGTTCATCGTTCGTTTAGGCTCGCCCACCACTCTCCAGACTCCCACGGTGGATGCTCTGAGAACAGCACTGGTCGCATACTAAGTCTTGTCCCATTTTTAAAGAAGCTATTCACGTCGTCATGCGCTGAGAGTAGGAAAGGGGGAGGTGGAACACACAAGGCGACGGGAGTTCTCTGGGCTGCACAAAAGAAAAGGCATTTAGATTTCACCAATATAGTTTCTTCTCCAATCGGGATCACACTCTTGAATCATCACCCAGGGCTTTCATTTTTCACGCTTGAGGATACCACTCTTTCTATGATTTCAAATACAATTATCGCTCTCATACGAGAAAACATTTATAGTTAATAATGGCCCTCAACACAGCACTGTCACCAATCGTCATCAATAATTCTATTTAACCAAATGCCTCACATTTTAATTATATAGTTTATCAAAATTTACAATATCCTAACGCCACTGTCTCTAGGTTATATCTAGGCAAGTATGTCATATCTAAGTCACGAAGTTCATTTTGCCTGGGCCCAGGCTTGCCATAAGCTAGATTTCAACAAAACATTTAATACATAACTTAATAACTAATACTCATCACATAACGAACACTTACACTTAAATACCCTTAGGGACTCTAGGCCCTATACTTTTGAGGTGAATGACGTGGGCTCGTCTAGTCATGGATATGTCGCTAACATTTTTGAGAAGGACCATCACGGGGGTCAGAAATTTATCTACCGTCCATGGACCACACCACCTCGGGCACAGCTTCGTAGATCTCTTGTCCACCGAGGAACTCAAGGGAAACTCTCTACAAAGGATATTATCTCCTATTTCATAAGAAACGGGAAGTCTCCCCTTATTGTAAGCGTTAGCCACCCTTCTTTGAGCTCTCTTCAAACGATCGAGGGCCCGCCTACACTTCTCCTCATGAGATGAATCACTACAATCTCCCAACAATGGATCGATATCCCAAATAGCGAGAAGGGGTGGTTTAGCTCCCGACCCAAGAAAACAGAAGCTGGTGAAGATCCAGTAGACTCGTGAAAAGCCGAGTTGAATGCCAAGTTAAGGAAGTCTAACTCCTGGTCACACCTATTTTGCGCCTGACTATGGAAAATAGTCAGAGCAATCACAAGATTTCTGTGGAAACGTTCCACATAGTTCGGTCCAGGGTGATAGGGGCTGGTGGTCACGTGCTTTATACCCCAACTGAAACACATGTCCTTAAAGCAAACCGCCCTAAAACAGGGACCATTATCGCTCACGATAACACGTGGTGCCCCAAACAATTCCCACACACGCCTACACAGGGCGTTGATAGTAGTTGATGCCTTCATGTTACGAAGAGGAATCAGAATTACAAATTTATAAAAGGCGTCAACTAATACCAGAATACAGGAATTACCTAAAGAAGAACAGGTAATGGGCCCAATATAATCGACGAAGACCTTATCCCAGGGGCGTTGGGCAACATCGGCCGAATGAAACCCAACTCTGGAATTCTGGGTGGGCTTAGCCTTCTGGCAATCCTCACAGCGGTTAACCCACTCCTTAACGTCGTTATATAACCCAGGCCAAAATAACTCTCTAGAAACCTTTCTGAAAGTTTTCAACACGCCAAGATGACCACCATACACAGAGTCATGAAAATACCTCAATAACATGGGGCGTATAGCTACGGGCACAGCAATCTTCCTACAATATCCCTTCGCATTGGTAACCACAAGAAGATCTTTAAACATAGAACACAGTCCCACTTTATCTCCATTGAGAATCTTTCCTTGATGTACTAACACCATGGGCCTCTATTTTGATGATCCCTGATAGCAACAAAAGATTCAGGAATTGACCTAATAACACAGGACGCCGTTGCTACCTCTTCAGAACCTATAGGGCTACACTTTTCCGCCATGCGGGATAAAGCATCAGCTGCCACGTTATGCTTCCCCGAAATATGATGGGTATAGAACTTAAACCTAGACAATCTCCAAACCCATCTTCCCAACTTTCCTAACTCTTTAGGATGATTCCACATCCACGCAAGCGCCATGTTGTCGGTGTATAACTCAAATTCTCTATGTTACAAGTAATCAGCAAACCGCTCGATGCCATTGACGCATGCCAGGCATTCTTTCTCATAGACGTTATATCTCCTTTCGGCATCGGTGAGCGTCCGACTAGCAAAAGCTACCGGCTTGACGCCCTCCGATGACCTCTGGGATAATACAGCACCCAGAGCCACTGAAGATGCATCCACATGAAGGAGGAATGGAAGCGAAAAATCAGGCATCCTCAACACTTCGGGGGAGATAAGCTTCTTTTTCAAAAGATCAAAAGCCCGAACCTGTTACTCACCCCAACAGAAGGTAACGCCTTTCTTCTTTAATGAGTTAATAGGCGTGGCAATCTCAGAGAAGGACGGAATAAATCTGGCATAGTATGCGCACATTCCAATAAATCGTATAACACCTTTGAGGTTCCTGGGCGTGAGATACTCAACAATGGGGCGGATGCACTCAGGGTCAATGAGAAGATTTCCTGAAGAAATTACGTATCCAAGGTACTTAATAGAAGGTCTAGCCCAAGTCACCTTATCAGGATTAACAGTCAAACCAACACTGCGCAAACGACTCAATACTTCCTCTAAATGCACAACGTGATCTTCCAACGAATCACTATACACACAAATATCGTCTAAGTAATTGAACACGTACTTGAACTTAATATCCGAGAGGACGTGATCCAAGACGCGACTCAATGCTTGTCCACCAATGCTACAACCAAGGGGGACACGGTTGAACTCATACTGTCTCCAAGGGGTGACAAAAGCGGTATATTTCTTAGAAGACTCTACCAGGGCACATTGCAAAAAGCTAGCGTTGAGATCTATCAGACTAAAAACCTTAGCGCTACCTAGATGCTGGAATGCAAACTCAATGCTCGGCATAGGGTATGGATCGAACTGGATTTTCTTATTAATCTTTCTGTAATCAACGATTAACCTATATCCCTCTCCTTTCTTAGGTATTATAAAGACAGGAGTAGCGTATGGAGAGTTGGAGGGGCGGATAACCCCTTTTGATTCCAAATTATCAATTAACTGACGGAAGATTTTCATCTTATGAGGGGCACAAGAATACGGATCAGATCTTACGGGAATATTATCATCGACCCCAATCTCATACGGAAGTATGTTGCATCTCCCTAACCTGGGGGTGATGACATCAGGAAACCTCGAAATAACTCCACCAATGGCTTCCTCGCAATCACCCAACAAACACATGGGAGGTATGGTAGAAGAACTACATAAAGGAATTTTAATCCTGGGGGAGAACTCAAATGATAATTCTCTACGAGTTAGATTAATGGAGGCTCCAGTTTCCCACAAAAAGTCATTTCCCAAAACGACGTCATAGGGGAGGGATGGAATACAAAATAAACTTCTCTTCCGAGAAAACCCCATAATTTTAATGGATACATCTACTCTCTCATGAACCAATAACAAATTACCACTGCCTACAATAAATGGTTTGGCATCTACTCTTTGAACATCTATCTTGCCAACGTCTTTCAAGTCGTATAAAAATTTGGTATTAATGAAAGAACCACAATAACCTGTATCAAGCAAAGCATCTCCGAGATTTGACCTAATCGAGAATTGAACAAGAGGGGGAAGGGGAACAGAGCACTTACGAACAGCACGTGTGGCAGGCCCCTTATCAATACCACACGTCATGTGTTTCCCAACGGACATTCTCTTTGAAAATGTCCCAACTGGCGGCAACGAAAACATCGGACACGGGATAGATCCGGAAGTCTGCCTGACCTAATCACGCCTAGAGGCCTCCTGGGGGGATTAGACGACACATGATTATCAGGCCTAGCTACAGCAGGGATCGGGGGCGCTTTCCTTTGATGGAAGTTACTAGATACTTGAGCCGTAAACGCTTCCAGATACTCTCTCTCTGCCAATAATGAGCCTTCAATACTAGACGCTAACGAATAAATTTCAGACAACGTGGTAGGCTTCTTTGAAAACACAAGATGTCTCCTAGTCAATGGGGACACATTCTCTAAGATGAGCTCAACTACTTCTTCCTCAGCCAGATTTAGATTCAATATTTCAGTGGCTTCCAAAATAGCCAAAATGAACAACCTACACGATTCATTAGGAAGCTGAAAACGTCGGACATTTTCATTACACAGTTTCTCTTTCTCTCTCTTCGACACTAAAGACTCTATGATACGACTTTTCACCATAGTCTACGGAAGACCTAATTGAATACATTCAGAAACTAAATGTGCCAAGAATCCTGAAGTTTTCCCAATACATAGTGTAAGAAACTCTACATATCCTACAAGCCTAAGTTTCCAAATCCTATTAGCTTCCAACAAAAAGTTAAATAAAATTGAGTAAGATTGTCCATCACAAACAGGCAATAACTTCAAACACTCACAGGCAACTTTACTTTGCGTTTTAGTAAGGGTAGTAACGGACTGAATACCAGTAGAAACTAAGGGAGGAATTGTCTGCTCACTAACCCCACCTAACGCTACTGAACCGGATTCAACAGATTCTTATTTTTCTGAGAAGGCTGGCTAACGTTACAGCTAATATCAATGGTACCAGGGTCGCTGGACTTACTAATACTCTCCGAAAGCAGGGACCGCAACACTCCTACCGGAGCATCTGGGGGGAATGAGATGTTCCTTGCCTTGAGCTCCTGGTTAGGTTCCATAATCCTCAGCCCGTAGACCTCGGTTCTAGTGCTGATAGAGCTTCCCGGTACAGTGGCCATGGCGGGTGTTTTGTTCATGTAACAAGAATTATAACAATTATTATGCTGAACTCACAACGTGCACTCACTCTGTAAAGCAGGGTGGCGAAGAATTTGAACCCTCCTTAACCAAAATAAAACGTAGAAGGAGGTCCATACGACAAGATAATAAATAAATGGTACGGCACACCACACAGACTTTCTCTCTCTTTCTATTAACTCGTAAGATTTCTGAACGGAATAATGTACATTGTATCATCACCACTCCACATAAGAACTTTTTAGAAGCTCTTCACGTCGTCATTCGCTGAGGGCACGGCATAAAAGAAAAGGCAGTAAGATTTCATAAACATAGATCCTTTTCCATTCGGGATCACCCTCTTGACTCATCACCCAGTGTTTTCATTTTTCTTTCTTAAGGGTACCACCCTTTCTATGATTTCAAATACAATTCTTGCTCTCATACGAGAAAATATTTATAGTTAATAATCTCCATAAAGGTTCATGGTACTAATGGCCCGCAACACAGCACTGTCATCAATCGTCATCAATAATTCTATTTAACCAAATGCATCACATTTTAATTATATACTTCACCAAAATTTACAATATCCTACCGCCACTGTCTCTAGGTTATGCCTAGGCACGTATGTCATATCCAAGTCAAGAAGTTCATTTCGCCTGAGCCCAGGCTTTCCATAAGGGAGATTTCAACAAAACATTTAATACATAACTTAATAACTAATACTCATCAAAATAACGAACACTTACACCTAAATACCCTTAGGGACTCTTGGCCCTACACTTTTGAGGTGACTGACATGGGCTCGTCTAGTCATGGATACGTCGTTAACATCTTTGAGGACAACCGTCACGGAGGTCAGAAATGTATCAATGTATCCACCGTCCATGGACCACCCCACCTCGGGCACAGCTTCGCCGATCTCTTGTCCACCGAGGAGCTCAAGGGAAATTCTCTACCAAGGACGTTGGAACGGGGAGTCTCCCTTTATTGTGTGCGTTAGCCACCCTTCTTTGAGCTCTCTTCAGATGATCGAGGGCACGCCTACACTTCTCCTCATGAGATTAATCATCACTATCTTCCAACAACGGATCAATATCCCAGATAGCGAGGAGGGGGTGGTTCAACTCGCGACCAAGAAAACAGAAGCGGGTGAAGATCCAGTAGACTCGTGGAAGGCCGAGTTGAATGCCAAATTAAGGAAGTCTAACTCCTGGTCCCACCTATTTTGCGCCTGACTATAGAAAAATTTTAGAGCAATCACTAAATTCCTGTTGAACCGTTCCACATGGTTCGGTCCTGGGTGATAGGGGATGGTAGTCACGTGCTTTATACCCCAACCGAAACACATGTCCTTAAAACTAACCGACCTAAAACAGGGACTATCATCACTAACAATAACACGAGGTGCCCCAAATAATGCCCACACACGCCTACAAAGAGCGTTGACAGTAGTGGGCGCCTTCATGTTATGAAGAGGAATCAGTATAACAAACTTGGAAAAGGCGTCAACTAATACAAGAATACAGGAGTTACCTAAGGAAGAACGGGTAATGGGCCCAATATAATCGACGAATACCTTATCCCAGGGACGTTGAGCTACATCAGCCGAATGAAACCCAACTCTGGAATTTTGGCTGGGCTTAGCCTTCTGATAATCCTCACATAGTCCACTCTTTAACGTCGTTATACAACCCAGGCCAAAAGAACTCTCTAGAAACTTTCCTGAAGGTTTTCAACACGCCAAGATGACCACCACACACAGAATCATGAAAATACCTCAATAACATGGGGCGTATAGCCACGGGCACAATGATCTTCCTACACTTTCCCTTAGAATTGGTAATAACTACAAGATCTTTAAACACAGAATACAGTCCCACTTTCTCTCCATTGAGAATACTTTCCTTGACGTCCAAACACCATGGGTCTCTATTTTGATGATCCCTGATAGCAACAAAAGATTCAGGAATCGAGCTAATAACTCAGGATGCAGTTGCTACCTCATCAGAACCTATGGGGCTACACTCTTCCGCCATGCGGGATAAAGCATCAGCTGCCACGTTATGTTTCCCAGAAATATGATTGGGCGAGAAATTAAGTCTATATAATCGCCAAACCCATCTTCCCACCTTTCCTAACTGTTTTGGATGCTTCCACATCCACGCAAGCGCCATGTTGTCGGTGTACAATTCAAATTCTCTCTGTTCCAAGTAATCAGCAAACCGCCATTGACGCATGCCAGGCATTCTTTCTCGTAGGGGATATATCTCCTTTCGGCATCGGTGCACGTCTGACTAGCAAAAGCTACCGGCCTGACGCCCTCCGATGACCTCTGGCATAATACAGCACCCAGAGCCACAGAAGATGCATCCACATGAAGGAGGAAGGGAAGCGAAAAATCAGGCATCCTTAACACTTCGGGGGAGATAAGCTTCCTTTTCAAAAGGTCAAACGCCCGGACCTGTTCCTCACCCCAACAGAAGGTAACACATTTCTTTTTTAATGAGTTAAGAGGCGCGGCTATCTCAGAGGAGGACGGAATAAATCTGGCGTAGTATGCGCACATCCCAGTAAATTGCATAACACCTTTGAGGTTCCTGGGCGGGGGATACTCAACAATGGGACGAATGCGCTCAGGGTCAATGAGCAGATTTCTCGAAGAAATTACGTATCCAAGGTACTTAATAGAAGGTCTATCCCAAGTCACCTTATTGGGATTAACAGTCAAACCTTCACTGCGCAGACGACTCAATACTTCCTCTAAATGCACAATGTGATCTTCCAATGAATCACTATATATACAAATATCGTCTAAGTAATTGAACACAAACTTAAACTTAATATCCGGCAGGACGTGATCCCGGACGCGACTCAATGCTTTTTCCGCCAATGCTACAACCAAGGGGGACAAGGTTGAACTCATACGGTCTCCAAGGGGTGACAAAAGTAGTATACATCTTAGAAGACTCTACCAGGGCACATTGCAAAAAACTAGCGTGGAGATCTATCAGACTAGAAACCTTAGCCCTACCTAGATGCTGAAAAGCGGACTCAATGCTCGGCATAGGGTATGGATCAAATGGTATCTTCTTATTGATCCTTCTATAATCAACAATAAACCTATATCCCTCTCCTTTCTCAGGGATTATAAAGGCAGGACTATCATATGGAGAATTGGAGGGGTAGATGACTCCTTTAGAGTCGTTTACAGTAAAGTCATGTTTTCAATATCAGGGCGTCATAAAATATGTTTATATGTAAGTTACCATTGTGATCGACTTCACAGAAAAAAAAGATGCAATGTCATCAAGTTCCGGGCCTTGCTACTCACTAATAAGGATAGTGATGCTCGATTTATCGCCTCTAAGAGACGCTTCCGTTTACAGGTGTGCGACAACTACATCGAAGAGATCGACCTGCGCCTGTACGGCCTCATGATGCTGGTGCCGATGCTGGCCATCAACTGTGTCCGGAACTTGAAGTTCCTCGCCCCGTTCTCGGCGGTGGCTCTCTTGATGAGCCTCGTCAGCTACGTCATCATCTGGTCCTACGCGTTCAGAGACTTGCACCCGCTGTCCGAACGTGCGATGGTTGGCCAGCTGAGCAACTTGCCCTTGTTTCTCGGATCAGCCTTCTTCATCTACGAGCCAGTACCTACAGTAATACTACACTATTTGCTTTTTATTGGTAGCTTTGAATCTACTCAATGTATTTTTTTTTTACCGTGTCACACTACCTGTTCAGAAAAAACACATGAGAAGTGTACCCTTATGTGTGCGGAGGGATATAAGTAAGCCATTTAGTAAAAGCTACACTCAGTACACCCAACCAGGATTCAAACCTCAATCTCATCATCAGCAGTCCAGTCTATCGCAAAAAAAGTTACACCTTTAACCATTCAACCACCTATGTGGTTGGATCTCAACTATTAATAGGTGGATTATTCAAGTACATATCACGCAAGAAAGCTAGAAAAAAAACATTAAAAGGTTTACTTTAGAATGCAAATAAATTCTGTCCATGCGCAAGTGTTTATGCTTGTCAGCAGAAGAGAGGAAGTGTTGTTATTGCAGGCAAACAAACTTCCTTAAATGTTTACTCAGATATTGAATGTGTTCTCAAATATTGAATGTGTTCTTAGGTATTGAATGTGTTCTCAGGAATTGAATGTTTTAATGTTTACTCAGGTATTGAATGTGTTCTCAAGTATGGAAAGCGTTCTCAGGTAATGAATATGTTCTCAGGTATTGCCGATGAGACACGCCATGAAGCGACCCCAGTCTTGGGGAGGAATTTTCGGAGTGTTCCACTTGGGGACCATTATTGTCATCGTGATAAACTTTATCATGGGGTTCTCCGGCTACATGGCTTACGGAGATGACGCTAAAGGGAGCATCACGCTAAACCTACCTCAAGACCAGCCGTAAGAAATAGCCCTCCTGAAAAAATACATTTTAACTTTGTCGCCAAAAGGTAAAACAAACGAAAACATTAACTATTGATCTTGGATTTTAAAAAAAATTGTTGGTAACATAAAAAAACATACAAAAACGTTTTTGTGACTGATCTGGTATCAATGTTTACGAGCAAGCCGATAACAGACCTTGGTTTTGTAACACTCAAACTAAATATTCGTTTATTTCCGGGAATGACCGGCTCTTATCGGGGAAAGGAAATCAGCGTTTCCCTAGGCGAGTATGGGCTCAGTTAGTTTACTTTGGGGGGCTGCTGTGTCAAAACTCATAAGAAATATTTTGAAGCATAGTTTTTCATACCGGTCTTTTGACGGAAAAAGAAAATAAATAGAAACAGGTAGACCCACTACATGGTTAGGCAACATATAAAAAAAAAACTGTAGACTTTTTTTTTCAGCACCGCGTCTTACTACCTGTTCGGTATTATACGCTTAAGAACTAAATTATGCTAATGGGTTAGAAATTGGGAGGGTTGAATTTAGAGGAAGTGAACCCAAATTTGTGTGGAGGGTGAGTGGAAAACCATTTAAGAACTCCCCCCTCCCCAGTTCACCCAACCGAGATTTGGACCTCGATCTCCCCGTCCTCGGCAGTATAGCTCAACATGAAACTAGCGTGTTAGCTAACTACGCCACCGAGGTGGATTGCTGTGACATTTCAATATTCAATTTTATGAGTGTGTTCAGTAATTATGGGGGTGTTGGGTTGATGGAAAATTTTATAGTTGACCTTACCATTTACTGACGATAACGATGTGTAGAATAAATCCAGATTCAGTGATATTAATAATATTTTCAAAGCTATTAAAAGGCAAGCCACAACTCAACATAAAACTTTGGCAATAGAAAATTTACTATTTAATTATTATTATTATTATTATTAGCATTACAATTACAATTACATAATTTAATGCTTGAGTAATATTTCTAAGATCCCCAATTATTTTGTGTCACCCCCTTCCTTTGTTCCCCATAATACTTTTAACTCTATAAAAACCCGAGATAGGACCAGTGTGAGCTTCCAATTAAACTTTGGTCCATCAGACCACCTTTATCTTAGCCTCATTGCTTCTCTTTGTACAGAATTGACCACACGCCACTGGTGCATGGGCGCCCACAAATGTCTGCATCATCTTCATTTATTCTTTTTAATTTTTATGAAAAAAAAATGTGTATTTATTTTGTTCTGTTCAATAAACTTGTGAAAAATTTTATGTTTCTTTTCAATGGGTTCAGCTACAACTAAATTTTATTTTTTGTAAATTTTTCACAAACTCTTCCCCCCCACACACACACAAAAATTGGCTCTTGAAACTCATAATTAGTTCAGAATTATGTTCTGATACTCTAAAATTCCCTCCCACAAATTTTCTCTCCGGACGCCAATCCCCCCCACTAATTTGGAAAACCCGCATGGGTGCCCTTGCATATGTGTTTCATGCTTTCTGTGGGTTATTTTTGGGAAGATAATGTTTAGCTAGGTATGTTTTGTAAAGTCTGTTCATGATAGGTTTTTACCTGCATGACAGTTCTAAAATCATATGTTTAGGTTTTGGTTACCAACACTTGTAAAAGATCACTGTTTTGTTGTAAATGTTAAGTTTTTTAGTTACATGTTATATTTTACATTAAAAATAACGTAAACTCGTTTTCTCATACTATTTCATTACTTTTAATAATTTATTTTTATCCAACTCGAAACGATATTTTAAGAGAAAATACTTGTCATTTATATATATAATAAATTATTTTATGATCATTTTATTATATTTCAAAATTTTTAACTGAATAAAATATTTTCATCCGCTGCGTGGGTGCATCAATGTAAAGAACTTGTTTTCTGTCACGTTCAACCACATGGTTTAAATTTGTCGGTCGCCATTTTTAAGCTATGTTTGTTAGAAGTTTTTGTGAAAATGGCATGAATAATAATTATTTTTAAGTGGAATAAACGACAAATAAGCTTTGTGTCCAACCTCAAATAAATATATAAATAATATTGGCTTAAATTACTGTGGTTAACTATCAAAATCATTTATTGCCATCTGTTTTCATTACAGCTATCTAAAGTGATAGATGTCAGCTGTTGGCGTAGGGATATATTAGGGACTATTTCTAGTAACTTTTAGAGCTGTCATCCAAGTAAACTAAGGTCGTGAATGAAATATAAATATTAGGACTAGTCAAAATAACCACCAATTTAAATAAGAATAAGCTTAAATAGGGCATTTTTCAATGATTTGTAAGTTAACATGAATTAACGTATTACCTGTTATATCAACTCTACTCAGATCGCCATTTGTATATGCAAAAAAAAAAAAGTGTGTGTTTTTTGCGCTCCACCTTTGATAGAACCATTTGATTGATTACACTCATTACCACGGCCCAGTTTCATAGTCAGACTTAATACACCTCAAGTTCAGCGCTATAATGTATGTAGGAACTGAGCCAGTTTCATCTTCCATTTGAGTGTAGGTAGGTGTTGTTTTGTAGTGATGCAATAGAGGTGTAATCAATCAGACTAAGAAACTGGCCCCAAGAAGTAACCAAGTCAATCACAAAAACTTGCCTATAGAGTCTAGACCAGGGTTCACAAACTCACGGCCCAAGAGACGTATCCGTCCGGCCTGCAGTAAATCAACTCACACAAAAAAATAATAGCGTAACTTTAGTGTTATCATGGTGAATACTTGACTGTGGGAATTTTAACAAATCTAATTTAATAAAAAAATACGACCCGCTTCGGTGGCCACATGGTCCAACACGCTACTCTCGTATTAGACTAGACCAGAGGTTCCCAATTTTTTTTTGGCCACGGAACCCTAATTGATCATACTTTTTTTGGCGGAACCCCATTTTGATAATAACAAAAGTGATTGTACCTTGTAGTGNGCCACGGAACCCTAATTGATCATACTTTTTTTGGCGGAACCCCATTTTGATAATAACAAAAGTGATTGTACCTTGTAGTGAAGTTTGAATATTTTCATGTTTTACATGAAAAGAAAGAATAATTATAAATAAAAAATAATTATTATAAGTATTATAAAACATTTATCGTACAAAAAAGTAACTATTTAATGTGAAGAATGAAATTTGTTCACATATTTACTTATAATAGCACTAAAATTAGGCTGTCTCGACAGGTGCACCGCCCCGCCACCCCGCTCTGCCCGCGCTGTTTGATACTAGATATATTTACAGCAGCGCGGCTATGTTATGACTGTTTTCTACGAACGTTTTAGTTAATTCTCAGACAGAACTCAGAACCCCTTTGACCCTTCCACGGGACCCCAGGGTTCCGCGAAACACCTTTTGGGAAACGCTGGACTAGACTGCCGAAGACTGGGATATCTGAGTTCCGAGTCCAGTCGGGTGCACTAATAGTGGTTTTTACTAAATGGTTTCCCACTCTCCCTACACGGAAATGTGGGTGTACTTCCTCTGAACTAATCCCTAGCACAGTGTAATTAGTACATAAGCTTACAGCTCAAACGGAACTTACTAAACGTCACCCTTGGATTAACCTTGAGCTAAGGGCGCCAACTCTTCTGCCTCTGAAGACTACCGTCTGTATGTGTTCCTAGGTTGGCCCAATCTGTGACCTTGATGCAGTGTTTGGCCATCTTCTTCTCCCAGGCCCTCCAGAACTACTTGGTGGTGGAGGTGATGTGGGACGGTTACCTGCTCCCCAAACTCCATGACCACAAGTACAAGCTCCTGCTTGAATTCTCTTTCAGGGCAGCTCTCGTCTTCATAGAATGTGAGGGACTAGTTGTAAGCCTCAAAGCTATCAATGAACCAACTATCAGGCGACGGCCGGCCTCACCGTCTGCCTCCAGCTTGTCCTACCCTGCTTCCACCTCCTTTCATGATTTCTCTTCCACCACCAGCTTCGTCCTGTCCTTCCAGAATTCACCCCGTCTGGTTCTTTCCAAAAGTGCTTATAGTCTTCGTTCTAGCGGCCTGTGCCCTACCTCTTGGTAGCTCGTTGCCCTCGCCAAATTTGGGCACTCTTCTATCCCAGGGCCTGTCCACTTGGTACGGGTATTCACCAATTACCCCACCAGTTGACATCAGTACTAAAGAGACTCCTAGACCCCAAAACTAGTCACAACCGCCACTAAGGACTTAGATACTGGAAATTGGTTGAGGGAAGTGAATAACTTAATTCTGATAAATTTGAAGTTAGGTTTATTTAGTCGCTTCACAAATTTCAGTCCTGGTTAATCTGGGTACAATCAACCGTTAGATCAAATAAGACGCAAGCAAGCCTCGTCTTTACTCAACTTTTAAGAAATATTTTGATATTCATTTAAATGTGCTAGTAGACATTCATAAGAACATTTCTTGCAATATTTCAGTATCTCTACTACGGATGCTGCTTGTTTCAGTATTGCTGGCCGTGATTGCACCCAGCCTTGAGCTGTTCATCTCCTTGTTCGGGGCGCTGACAACACCGATCATGGGCATGATGATACCTGTCATCGCAGAGACCGTCTCGACTTGGTACCTGCTGGATAAAAAGAAGTTCTATCTCACAACTGTCAAGAATGTGCTGATATTTATTTTCGCAGTAGCGGCTTTTCTGATCAGTACGGGGACCTCTTTAATGGCCATAATTAAGAAATTCCAGTGATGCCAACCTAGAGATATGAGAAAAGCACTTCTGTATTGCCACTGTTATGATCGCAAAGTTTTATTTTTAGTACTGCGTCTTACTACTTGTTCCGGTGTACTATTTATGATAATGTATTAGGAGTTGAGAAAGGTTGAATTTTTAGTAAGTGTACCTGCATTTGCATGTAGTAAGAATGGAAAACCATTTAAGAAAATCACCCTCAGTACACCCAACGGAGATTCAAACCCCAATCTGGTCAGTGACAGTTCAGTATATTGAGAGTGACTTCTTGCTCATCAACGTGAGTGGTGGCACCACTCAGCTTTGAAGAAGACAAAACAATTTGACATTACCAACAATCTACTCTTTTTTATTCCGAGATTAAGAAAGTGCTGAAAAAAAAGAGACAAACTTGAAAGGTTGGCAGCACAAATGAGGTAAATCCACTTTTTGTCCAATTCTGTCCTGACCATCACTTCAGAGTAGAGCATGTGCCTTGTTTCTCCTTCACTTCAGAGTAGAGCTCGTACCTTGTTTCTCCAACACTAGTGCTATAATAGCACTTACTATAGTCTGTCTCAGATGGTTTCCAACCAAACAACTGATTCCCCTTTACAATACATTTTTTATTCATTTTACAAACACCATCGTGTAAATAATTTATAACCAAAATGAACTATAAAATTTCAAAATATGAACAGAAAAAGTTTTTTTTATAGATCTATTACCCCCCCCCCACCACAACTATTTTTTCTTTAAGTTAATATTTTTCCATAACGCAACTTCCATAGCATAGGCAAACCTATCTTTACCAACATAGCCTAGTACATCTCTCAATACTCTCGCCATGAATCTCACTTCTAGGATACGAGGGCTGAGCTGGGATCATTTCATTCAGCCTTTTACAAATAAGTCACAATCACCTCTTTTTTTCCAAGTAACATCAATCTTAAATATGTAAACAATATTTCATAGATATGTTGATATTGTGTCAGGGAAAAGGTGTGTTTTAAAATACTTCAAACAGTGCTTTGCGTTACGAATGGCGTCATTTAGTTGAGCTCAGAACTGGGTTATTATTTTGAGAGAGACTTCATTGAAAATGAGCTGATTTCACCTTTTCATGATTTTTATTTTTGGGTAATGAGCGTTTTTAGTTTGTGTTGCAAAGCATCATGGGTCAAGATACATTTCTGCTAGCGTGTGAATTGCTGAGACACCTGAGCAGATTCTACTATCAATTCTCGATGAACGTGTGACTACAGAGGTGTGCCCCAAGCTTTGGCGGCACATTATTTTATGATTCTGACATAACTGTTTCAGGTTGTGTAGGATTATTTATATATTTGTCATGTAATTAAAACAAGCTCTGAAAATGTTCATAATCCTTTTATTTAAAAAAAAAGATGAATAAGTCCTTCAACTATAATTATGAATAAATGGGTCAAGCAATCTGACAATCACACATGACGGAATTATCGGCGCGGAATGATCATGTCACATTGCAAAGTCTATTCTGCGACAGGGAGTGATTATATCAAAGTCATTTTAAAGTTTCCGACATTAGTTTTACATGTTACCCTTGCAAAGGGTGGGAACGAGATACCTTTCGCTGAAGATCACCAGTTATTCTAAAAGCACAAGAACATTCAAAACTTCAACCTCCATATAGGGTCGCATTTAGAAATAGGCACATGAGCTGCAAGAGACATTCCCCCCCCCTCACAATATGCTCCCACCAAAATATTATATTGTTATTTGTAAATGAACACAAATAATAATGTTGTTGGCCTATTTATTGCTACTATTTACAGTACATCCCCTATAATTATATGACCATTCTGAAATATGGTTGTGTTTGTCTATATCTGGCGCAGCTTTGCATTCACATATGAGTGACTCAATTATAAGCAGATATATGGCCATGGTAGACACAACAGAACTCTAACACTACAATGGCGGTTTATAACAAGCGAGCTTCAGCTACAGCCGAGTTCGTGTTTGTTGTTTTAGTGAAGATCATGTTCATTCTTGTTGAAGACAAAGGTTTCTGTTTCACATCCCATGACGTCGTACCTCGTAAATGGCCGCTACTGTAAACAATTTAATTTTTTGAAATGTTGCTCCCCTAAAAATCTCGCGCCCTAGGTACGTGCCTAGTCTGCCTAGTGGGTGATGCGGCGCTGCCTCCATTGTCTTTTTCCTCGTTTGCTTTCGAAGAAGAGACTCCAGCCCGCCTGGACAATAGAAGGACAATTAATAACTTGTAAAAAACCATCACCAAAAACAAGATTAAAATATACAATGATTTTATATATATTTGAATTTATAATCTGAAATTTACATAAGAGGCGGATAAAATCATGATTATTACAAAAGAAAAAATCATCACATGGTCAAACCACTTGAAATCTCAGCGATATGAGAGATTTTTAAAAAAATATTATTTTTTGTTAAAAGTTTAGATTGAAATTTGTTTTAGAGCTCATCCCCAACATAATTATAGAATAAACTCAACAACCAGACTCCAGACCATTAATGTAACACTTTACTGAATATATGATTGTTATAGGTTAAGGTTCCTAAACTTTCTCGGTTCACAGCACCCTTATTGCCCAGAGAAATTTATCCAGGGCGGCGCTAGACCAAAATAAATACCTGACAGTTCCATTTATTAAGTAGTTAGGTCCTAATAACTTAGGATTCATTTGAAAAAAATAACACACATATATTTAAAGAAAAAATATTTTTATTTCGTTCTTAAATAATTAGAATTACTTAAGAACATTTAAAATATGACGTACAGTTTGGGAACCAATGTTTTATGGCGGAAAAAAAAAGTTAACATTTAGATCCCATTTCTATTTTTTATTTCAACTATATTTATACTACCTATTTTATTCATTTTTCGCAATCATTAATTTGTGGATTTGACGCAACTCTGAATAAAAGAAAAAAACCGTTAAACTTATGCTATAGATGTAGAGGTCTTCCAGTACCAGGAACCGTCGAGGACGCGAATGAAAACACGTTATCAAAAGTGACAATATGGAGGCAAGATTTATTTAATTAATACTGCAAGAGTGCAATAAAAACAACAGTGCTGAAAACTTGACAGAAACACGATACAATCATCAACATAGGGGCTCAGAGGCAAAGTGACACAAGAGACAGTTTTGAAAAGTTTCAGCAAGAACTCAGCTTTTTCAAGAACTCTTAAAATTTATTAAGTTTGTTGATATGGTCAAGTTAACTAGCCCATTTTATTGACAAAACTGTTTGTGATTAGTCAGCACAATAGTTAAGAATATGTAAAATTTTGAATCCAAATCTGAATATTGCTAGGATTAAAATTTGATTTGAAACTCCGAATATTAATATTTCAAAGATTTGAAATTTTAAAACTAAACACATATCCTTGATTCGGATTCAATGGAATTTAATTCTTGGAAGTCAAAACATTTGAATAGTTTAACTTACTAAGTTATCATATAGCCATTATTTAATTTGATCATATAAACTTTGTTAGTCTTGTAATATTTCAAATCTAGTCAATTTAAAATACAGGTTTTTTGAAAAAAATTAATAATAATAATTATTATTATTATTGAACTCAATTAAAATATATACTAATTCAACCTGATATCTGATTTAAAATCAATTTGAAACATTTCAGGATTTATAATAAAGTTTATAAGTTTAGTGTTGATGCGTAAGCAAATAATTTAAAAAAATATATATATATATATATTTTGAACAATGACACCCAGACAAAGAAATAAAATCAAGACCTGTAGCTGAGTGCATGAAGGTCCAGAGTTCAGTTCTTGTGTCATACATGTATTTAACTGAATATTTGTAGACAATACCTATCTATTCCAAATGTTAATGTCACTATGTTGGGAAGTAAAAAAGAAAATATATATTATGAATCATTAAATGTGTACACAATTCTTATGGGAGTTTTGATCCAATGCGTAATTTGAATCGGTATGCCTCATAACCAGCTCTATATAGTTCTACACACAAAATATATTTATTTCCAACAGAAAAAAACAACATTAATTTAAAAGTAAATGCAGTGAAATATCCACTGGCAAACCTTTCTTAAGGGTGTGTTTAGCAGCCAAATTATTTTTAAATAATATTCAAACAAATTGATTTATTTATCTTGAATCACTTAAAGTAATAAACTAAGGAAAGACAAGAATATTTCAATGGCTATGTTTAGTTTTAAGGGCCTGTCACAGTTTGCCATTCAAATTTTATGATTATTAAAAAAAAAGTGGGGGGATGGGAGTTAATGTGTCAAAGTCCCGAATTTGAAATTTGATTCTAATCGTTAAAATATTATTGATAAGAGAAGATTTTAAGCTATGCAATATTTTTATTTATCTTTATTACAATCTTATTTGAAAGTTCATTAATTATTTATTTATATTAAATTAAATATTAAACCTAAAAACCAAATAAAGAATCCAACTCAAGACAAATACGGCAATAGATTAGGTCATTATTCAATTATATTAGTTAGTTTATGAAAGGGGAACTAAACCATGGCTATAAATATTTTTTCCCCTCTTTCGTATCTACTGTAAATATTGTCTTATATTAATTAATCTTTATATTTGAATTTATTTCTAAATAATACTCATTCTTTTCAAATAGTAGAAATTAGTCTCAATTATATAAAATGGTTTTCTTAAAGGTGTTATTTTGAAAATTCCCTATGGCTGGACACACATGAGTGTAAAATGTACATGAATAAATTTGTAGCGCATGTTGCTTCATTTTACGGCTGTTAGTTCGACACAAGTGTCTCCTCCTACCAGTTCTCGATTGTATTGCAACAACGCATGTCATGGCGTTGTAGCTTGTGTCCTGGTTTGGGTGCTTAGGTATAAAATGTATGTCCATTGCATGAATTAAAAGATGCACCCATTAATAGTGTGTGAGCTCGATCTATTATTCTATAACGCATGTTACAACAAACGTTGCAATGCACATACATCATACGCTTGTGTGTCCACAGCCTTAAGGGAAGGTAGAATGTTAACTGGCGCATTAATGGAAGTGTTTGTTTTTTTGTATAATCTTCGCCACCAAGAGCCCCGAGATTGCAGATATAAATATTAGGCAATCGGTTCAAATAATGACTGATGTTTCACTGCATTTTGTCCAAAACTATATATATATATATATATATATATATTGAGAAACATTGATAATTCAAAAAACAAATTGTTACTTGGCCTGTAGACAGAACTAATTGTTGGAATCCACCTTTTTTTTCCGTTAAGTCACTTGCAATCGTTGCCAACAAGTTTTTATGACACAGTTTTTATCTCCAAACAAATTATTGATTAGATGGAACAATTTACAATATCCACAAATTAATAAAAATAAGTTTCCAACTGTTTCAATGTCTGCTAACTGTAGCTAAAAAACTGTTAAAAGCTTTCAACTTATTCTTATAGCTTTGAACTTCAAGTAAAATAAAGATATAATAATTAAACAATAGCATACAATGTCAAATGTAATTACAAGTCTTTGTAGCTCTCAAGTTGGAGCCAGTCGTGTGAAGAAATACAAAGATTGCCTATGAGGTTGGGTCAAGCATTTGTGAAATATACAAGGTTTGTCTAGTTGAAGTTTGGTCATCATGATTATGTAACAAGTACATAAAGATTATCAGTAAAGCACTGATAAAGATTGAAAAACTAATATTATCAGCTATTTTTAGAGTCACATGATTTTTGTAAAATATAATGGATGAACTTCAAGCTTAACAAACTATGTGAAAGTTTTTCCAACAATTTTATGGATACAAAATAAACGACAGTATCGATATAGAATCTTAGAAAAATGACATGTATTTATTTTACATACTGGTATATACAAATCTAAACAATTGCCAAGGTTAATAAAATATTTAGATTGTAAAATTTTTTAAACAGATGAAAATAAATTTACCAAAATTTTAAATTGGATTTTTATATGCAATTTTTTAATATAAAATTAACATATTTTGTCCTAAGCTGATAAATTAAGTTACTATCAGAACAAGTAATTTAATTATTTTAGAATTTTGTCATGTAAATATTAATTTGTGACTTATGTCAGAGAATAAATTAACAAAAATTTAACATAATGGTTATTTTAACTTTAATGGCAAACCTTTATAAATTGTCATAGGCAGATTTTTTTTAAAAATTGAACTCAAAGTTAGCAAATATTTTAAGAAAAAACAAAGTTTTCAAAGCTTTGCCCAACCCTACACATAACACAAGATTGAAAGGGCTTTAGTTTGTGTTTGTTGGAATGGTATGGCAGTGTTCCACATGTTTGTAATATATAATATTTGTATTAAGTATTTCAAATATTCTAAAATGATTCAACAACAAAAATGGAAAACTATTTTTGTTAGATTAAATTTTAGACAATAATCTTAGAAATGTCCACACGACGACTGGTGGTCCTGTAATGTATTATTGTAAAACACATGGAAGATAATTGAAAATCTCAAGTGAAAGTTTTGAATAATATTAAAACAAAACAATGGAAGACTTTACCTGTATTTGGTACAGCTATTTTTTTCAATGTTCTTTTAAAAATACAAATTTTATTTTATAATAAAAGTATTTTAACGGTTGACTCTGAAATTTTGAGAATATCATGCATTACAATATTGAAGTGTATGGAAGTATTGTACAGGTGTACTTTGTACCCATTGTCACATATGCAGCAGAAACAAGGACATTGAATGTAAGAGAGACTAGGAATGAAGTTATCTAGGAAAGAGTAGGAGTACAGGGATTACATGAGATAGTAGAGGAAGCAAGACTGAGATGGTATGGACATGTAGTGAGGATGTTGGAGTACATGAGATAGTAGAGGATGCCAAAGAGAATGACGGAGATGAATCTTGGAGGATAAAGACCGCAAAGGAGATCACCAAGCACATGTATTCCTATATTAATTTATCTATAACTAATTATAAGATTGCTCCACCCTGTTCTTAACGTTCCGGCGCCTTATGAATACAAATGATAAACAAAACATCATCAATGAAGTTAATTCCTTTCACTCCTACAAACTTGGGTCGGCTAATGTATTGATGTGAAAAATAATGCTCATAGGGCTATGTAAAAAGACTACAGGACTTTAGAAGAGACAGACATGTATATCCGGCTTCCTTCTATAAGGTTTGGTCGTGGTCATTTCTATCTATTCCAAGTTCATGAAAAATAAAAATGTGTGGCCATAGCCTAAAGGATTGCTAAGGATATGGTTGGTGGTGATGTTAAATGTCTCACAGCACGTGGGGTGTTGTAAAAGTGTTTTTCTTAAATAAATATTCTCCTGAAAAAAGAAGCAAAGTAAAAATATAAAACTTTTAACGAGTTTTTTTCCTTTAGAAAACCGACCATAATGAGTTCCCAACTTAATTATGGATTCATGATATGGTTTATACTATCTTGTATCTTTAATGTGATAGTTAATAAATCCGTCTTATCAGGATAGTGTAGGCTATTTGAAAAAATATATATTTCAAATTAAAATTTTAATTGTGGTTTATCATTCAAATGCTCAAAATTACACACATATTTTTTTCTTAGAGATAGTATTTTCTTATGATTCGGAACCAAAATAACTGGGAAGGAAAAAATATGAATAAATAAAGATTGTTTCAAGGCTATATAGGATACTTGCTATACATCCTTGATGCATCCTTGTGATGTCGACTCCGAGACTAGCCATCGCGATCTAATTACTCAAGAAAATGTATCAGTTATATATAAACTATAGACACAAAATCATAAAACTGTCGGCATATCTTGCATGTTTTTCATATTTGAAATTAGTTTTGAAAATGTGAAAACAGCCTTATTATAAAAACAGAATATAATTTATACATATTTGGTAAATGGAAGGATAAACAAATAAGGAATCGCATACCAGTGGAAGAAAAATATGGAAGTGCTGTAAGCAAAAGAATAAAAGGCATTATATTTCTTTCTCTTAAAAAAAGTCAATCAAACATTTCTCATTTTCAATCAGCTTCGCACATATCATCAAAAAATATATATTCAACGAATGCTTCTTAATCATTATACCAAAATAAATTCGATTCTTATTTCCCATTTCTTGGTCTTCTGCATATATTGTCAGCGAAATTGTTGGACTTGAGCATAAATAAATCTACATAGATACTAGAGGAAAACTTGTTTTTTTTTTTTTTACTCATATCCCAGATAATTTTTAAACTTCTATCCTAGATGATACGACAACTATACACTTAGTTAAAAACAGTTGCCAGTAACTGTTTTCGAATAATATTGACTCGTTTATTTTTGAAAACTGATTTTAAAATAAAACTTAAAAAAAATAATCACAGGCATTTAAAAAAAAAATATACCTATTAACAGTTAATACATTAATTTTCTTCTAAACAAATAACAATGCTATCAAAATAAAAACACTGTAAAAAAAGTGACAGCAAACCAGAGTTACTAAGAAAATCAATATTTAATCAAATTAGTCGTTCAAAGTCGGTTGTACTTTAAGCTTAGCTTGGCCAAGAATAAAAATAATTGGCAATTCTAAGGTAAGAATCAAAGAGTTTGTCAAAAAGAAAGATTTTTTTTATTATATTTAATCTTTTGATTTCTTCCCTATAAAGCGCTGTTAAAATCGTGGTCATTATAATTCACTATTTAAATGAAAGTTTGTTCGGAAATTAGCTCCATTCTCTTAAAATGTTTTGAAAAAAAATAAATCAACTTCTTCTTTTCAGAAACACACACACACACACACAAAACAAAAAAGTTTTGTCACTCTCCAACACAATGAGTCTGTCTGTCCAGCAAGGTCGACATCTGTGGGGCCCTCTCGTCGTGTTACCCTGGGGAGCCGCGCTGCCGTTACCTGTTGTCCAGATCCATGACCACTTGTTTGAACACACCGGCCGGCATTTGGCTCTTAACCTCGTGGCTGCCTAGAGCGGTAGTTCCGTCCTTGGCGATGAACAACTGTAGGCCCGACACTAGGACAGAGAAAACAAGTTGTTGGTGGTGGTACACCTGAAAACTTAAGACAGGTTTAGTTAGGTAGCGAATGAGGTGTTTTTTTAATATAAAAGGTGTTAGCCTAGAAACGATTACACAGGAAGTTCTACTATAATGAGGTAGTTGTATTCTGGAAAAACATTGTGTTATAGAAAACATTAGGTAAATAGGAAGATGTGTGTTAGGGGACACCGTGTATACTGACCAGACCTAAGAAAATTAAATTTCTGTCCATACTTATTTATATAGTAAAATGTTTTGCGCTGGATATGATTTACCTGCCTCACGTTTGGGCACCATCTAAAATGCTCTGCTCTGCCTTGTTCATCTTGTGGAGATCAGTGTAGTCGTCATACTATTTAGTTTGTCATATGTGTAGGATTTGGGACGTATGAAAGACGCACACAATTCTGATTTATCGCCTCTATGAACTTTACACGTGGCCATGATTTCAGTCTCAGTACTTATATTTTACTTTATCACCAAGCAACCCTCTGATATTATAAATGTTGAAGTGTTATACAATTCGACTTGTGCTGATTTATATAACTATTTATTAACTTCATTTCCACAATTATTGACAATATTTCTCTTAATTATTCAGAAATCCAACACAAATGTTTATTTTATATTTTTAGTTTTACATTTTGCGAGTAATACATGCCTATGGTAAGGCACTGTTAGTAATATTTTTAGTTTTACAGTTTGCGTGACATGAAATGTACTTCTTTTCAGTATCAATAATCTGCGAGAAACTGTTGGAGGCCCCGCCAGAATTGGTGTGCATTGTCCAGTAGTCCCTGTTTCTACATTTGTAGACTCCCAACAACCAGGGTTCTCATAATTATCCCCAGGCCAAAAAAAAAAACACCTGGGCTTTATTAAAAAAAGTTAAAAAACACAATAAAACCCATTTATTATATTTTGCATACAAAAGATTGTCTCCAAACTTCACTGCTTAACACACTAATACATTTAAGGACTATAAAGAAAGCAACCAATCATTTCTGCAGCTGCTCGCCAGTAATTTGATACCTGGTCTCCCCTCCCCCTCATTCTATTCCTTCTACATAACCTGCTAGCTTATACAGTATTGTTGTGAAGAATTACATTGTTGCATTAGTGTTTTCCTTTATTATGTCTCTTATTACTCCTTTCCTTACTGTATTAAAATTAAAATACGTTTCTCTGGATCACAAATAATTAATATATTTGAATGATTGATTAAATAAGATGGCATATAATATCTTTAATTAAACCACAAATATATATATAAACCAACTGGGTTGGTTTTTCAAAAAAATAACCTGGGTCTTTTTCAACCCTGCCAAAAACAAACTCCATTTCTTTTTATCAACCAAACAGTAATAATTAATGAAACGCGAGGAAAAAACCCAAAGGGGCGGAGCCTAAACTTACTTCCTGAGGTTGGTGTTCAACATGGAAATGAAAGCTAACTATTTCCAAATGCAAATATACGAATTTTTGATTTACTTTAAAACTATAAAATATGAAACAAAGAAGTTAGAATATTATTTATGTTAAAAGATTAATTTTAAATAACAAAAGAGATGGGGGAATTTATATAATTTCAATAGTGTTGTTTATAAAAACTCATTTATAAAAATTAATTTTTAAATATTATTTTAAAACTCAGAATTAACAGTAAATAGGAAAACAATTGTGTGATTGCAAAATGGCTGGAAACAAACGTGTACAGAGTAACGCAGGCGCTAAAATAGCACTAGAACTGGAATGTGAGACCAACACTTGCACACATTACCTTCTCAACACAACTGGGGGTAGAGCAGCGCAGTAGCTGTGTAGCTTCGTCACATATAGTGTAACTGTGACTGACAGCTTTGTTTCATAGTGTGTCTGTGATTGACAACTTAATTACATAGTGTCTGTGACTGACAGCTTTGTCACATAGTGTGCGACTGTGGTCGACAGCTTCGTCACATAGTGTGTGATTGTGACTGACAGCTTCGTCACATAGTGTGTGACCGTGGTCGACAGCTTCGTCACATAGGGTTCTGTTTTAACTCGACTGTTTAGCATTTTGTCTGTTCACCGATTACAGCCAAATATGAGTAGAAATTTTAAAGAAATTTGACAGGGACATTATTTAAACCTGGGCCAACCGACGGTATGTCTCGTTATCTGTATCAAGAAGGCAGTCTATCAAAATGTATACAGTTTAGTAGCTTATCCTAAATGTTAGGAATGTGGAGAGAGTGAGGTCTACTTTTCACAGAACTCCTACTATGCTACTATGCTACTATGCTACTATGCTACTATGCTAGTGTTCCATCAAATAGTGAAATAATAAATAAAATCCAGCTTATAATTGTTCAGGTCAATATCCTCAACCTAAAATTACTAACAAAGTAGGAATTAATATGGATTCAAAAAAATAATGATTTCAATAACGTTGACTAACTGACTCACTAGCTAAAGATGTCAAAAAAACAAATTCAAAATCTTGACGCCCATTGAACCCCCCCAAGGGTATATTTTCAACCCCCGGTCGTAGAGTTCCAAGTATTTAGGCGCCCACGGGGTGGAATAAAGAACTCACGTTCCGCTGACTCGTCTGTCTGCACCAAGTTGGTGGAGCTCATCAGCTCGGCGATGAGCGTGTTAGGGTCCACCCTGGTGGTCATCACGCGGTCCTGCACCCCTCCTCCACCTCCTCCCCCACCCTCATCCGATGCCTTCTTTCGCCTCTCCAGCGCCGCCTTGGCTCTGTCCAGGGAGCCGGTCTCACTCAAACCCGACGTGGAACTCGGGTTCCTGGAACAAGGGAGCACTCGGGGTGCTGTAGTAGCAATGTTTGGGGGGGGGGGGGGGGGGCAGGGGTNGGTCGAGCGTTAGCTTCCCTTGGGTCACCCACCTCTACCCCACCAGGACTGTGGGGAGGTTTGCCCCACCTCCTTCCTCTATACTTTCAAAACAATTGAAAATAAATTATGTTTTTCTTCGGTTTATAAATACAAAAAAGAGAGAGAGAGAAAGATGGGGGGGGGCTCTGAAGGTAATAATGGCCTGGTATGGTCAAGATCGTTAGACAGTGTGTTTTATACACCGACCATAACATTTAAACCTATCAAAAAATAGTCCCCAAGGAGTAAAGATGAGACCTGCTTCAGTGGTAGAATGGTCTAAGGCAGTGGTTCTCAAACTAGGGCGTGCGTGCGGCTTTTGGGGGGTACGCGAGCAGTTCTCGAGAGAAAATGTTAAAATGACAAGAGAACTAAATGTGGCGGAGAACCAAAATTAATGTGGCTGGGAGTTTTCGAGACAACTGAGGGAAATTTTCTGCTTTGATTAGTACCCAACATTAGTCATTTGGGGAAACGTTATCGTTAGAGTACCTTAGACTTTTAGCCATGACCAAGGGGTACAATATAAAAACATTCTGAGAACCCCTGGTCCAAGGTGTCACAATCGCAATACACTGGATCGCTGACGAGAGGAGATATCGAGGTTTGAGTCCCGATTGGGTGTACCGAGGTTTTTATTTTTCCTAAATGGGCTTTCCGCTCTGATTAGTACATATGTACAAGTCGAACAAGTAATGAGAAATGGAAAAAAATAAGAAAGGTAGAATTTAGAGGAAATGTAAATACATTTGCATGAGGGAAGAGCAGAATACCATTTAAGGGAAACCAAACCTTTGAGATTTGAAACGCGACCCCCACGTCACTGGCAAATGAGAGAAGCGTGATGCCTTAGACTGTGTGGCCACCAAGGTATGCTCTTGGAAGGTTACAGGCGACACTCTAAGTAACTTTGATCCCCTCACATCTGAGATGCTTTCACACCAAGTGAAGACCATCTTCGACCCCGTCTCGGAATTCAAACCCGTGTCCGAGGGCATTGCGCACACACTGCCCCAACGATCTCGCCCACAACTGAGGTTCTTATATTTACAGATGCATAATCTAGTTACGTAAAGATATCTTTGCTGACTAACATATTCAATAAAAATGTATTTCAATTTTAGTAATGGAAAGAATTCTTTTTTTTTTTAATTACTTGTTAAAGCTATCGAGCTTGTTAACATGATAATTTCGAAGCATTCAAATAATTAAGAAACAAAAGGAAAACAAGCATAAACAGATAATCTGATGTAGCCATACAAAATACTCTGAAGCACACATATCAAATAGTAAAGCAAGAATTACCAACATAAAAGTAAAATCAAAATATAAACAAGCAGCTTGAGTTTATAGCAAACACAATATCGCTTAGCCAAACGAATGCGCTTGTTATTCCAATCAGTCTGAAAATAAAAAGGCAGACTTCACAAACAAGCAGAACATGGAATACATTGAAATTGTACAGAGAATTAAAAGTTAGAACTCAAACAATCCAATATAAAAATGATTACAACATTAATATTGTCACAAAATGAAATTAAATGCACTATAAAAAACCTTCAGATTTATTATAAGATATAATTCTAGTATGTGGTGTAGTGAAATAAAGTTGAACAGTTTATTAGTTAAATGTTACACTGGAATTAACAAGTTTAATGTAGCAATTATTACACCGCAGTACAGGAACCAAATAAGCTTACATTCAGTACACTCCATGCAACAAGGCACTAAACAAGTGTCGATATTCTGCACTGATAATTATTATTATTAATGTTTTAAGAGGAAAAAAAATATTGATGTTTGAAATAACTACATTTAAAAAAAATTATTCATGCAATCCATTTTATTTATTTATTTGAGGAATTAAATGAGCACTTACTGAACCGACTGATTATATCAGCACAGGATAATTTCTATAAGTGAGAGCAAAAGGGCATACCAATTTGGCCGGGAGAGGTATTTTCACATAACTTCCAGGGTTCTTTTACAAGCCACAATCAACTTGGGGATGACAGCCTTGAGCAGTCCAAAAAAACAATACGACAATTTTACATTTTAATCAGTTAAATTTTTTTATTAATACATATTAGTGCTTGATAGTTCCTTAAGAGTCGGGGAAAAATTCCTAAACACCAGAAACCAAGTGGGTTTATAAAGTTCCTGGGTGGAACTGTCCGGCAGTAGAACAAATAGGGGAGGAGGAAAATACAGATGACAATACAATGTGTGTTGTATTAAACTACATCGTTATATTCCCAAAGATCCATTCTACGCTCCTATAGCAGTTACCTTTCGTTTCCCAGACATTTAGCTCTTAGTGATCAACAGAAATATGTAGATTCATGTACTTTTCAGAGGGAACATTTCAACTTTTAAACTATATCTATAGGGTCATAGAAACTAGTTTTGTGTGCATTCCAATAAACAATAAACTCATGTACTGTTAAAGGTTTGGTTGATATTTAACCTAAGTGCAACATCTTATTGACAGTATTTTAGCTACCTAGGCAGCAACCTTTAAGGCCGATACACACATAATGCTATGCTAAGCTAAGCTAAGCTAAGGTTCCTCTTTTCTCCCAGAATTCAGTGTTGTTTCTTTCAGGTCTGCTCCAGTGAAGTTTAGTTATGATGACGTTCTCCAAAATGTCTTGTTTGAGCTCAGATGATAGTACTGAGGAAGAGAAGATGCTGCTGTTAGCAGCTGTTTTGGAAGATGAAGAAAAATTTAGGAGGTGGAGGTGTGATTTGTTCAATTAACACTTCCATCTTGATTAAAAAATCCTTTATTAAATATAAAACCTAAATCAAATATTACTTAAATACATGTGAAACAAACTGAAAAACATAACTTCAAAACTTCTTTGGTTATTTTCACCAAACCAGCACTGCGTCTGTTCAACACGGAGCCCAAGCTACGTTATGCGCATGCACAACATAAGATGGCTCAAGATGGGAGATGGAAAAATTGCCCGACCAGCAATTGAAAAAAACATAGCGTGGCATTGCAAGGCTTAGCTTAGTTTAGCTTTATGTGTGAACCAACACATTTTAATATATGGTCCGCTATTTTTCTAGACAGTTAGCAGAGCAAATCTTAAGCTTAGCGTTCTGTGTGTACCGGTCTTAAGAGCCCGTCTAACCTCGCAGGTAGAGTTTAACTTTTGTCACATCGTGGTTTGTTATATTGTACTCTAATTTAGAAAACAGTGGAAATGAGACCAGTGAAACGATTTCACTATATTTCCCAAAAAATACAATAAAAATGGAAAATAAATAATAATAAAAACTATTAGATTTATCCTAGTTTCACCGTTTTCAAGTGAAGAACCAAGGATACCACACTTTGATGTGATTTCTTGATTGTGCGTGGTTGTATATCCTCTTAAACTGAGCTAAGAAAACAAGATAAGGGTTTTTCTTATGAAAAGGCATAAGCATTCACCTAAAGGGGAGAAAGATTTATTTGGGGGTTTAGAGGGAAGGCCTTTCTTTGCTAGTCAAAACTTAGATACTGATCTAAAGCTTCTGGTTTGACTCCCAGTTAAGATTGTAATGTACCACTGTTGGAATATCAACCACCAGGGTACTGGTCGGTGCGTTTTTCATAGAATTAAGTTAGGATAAACTTGCAAGGGAATTAAATGTATAAGAATAAATTTATTTACACCCACCTCGGTGGTGTAGTTAGCTAACGCGCTAGTTTCATGTTGAGCTAAACTGCCAAGGACAGGGATATCAAGGCTCGAATTTCGCTCGGGTGAACTGGGCTGTTTTTCCTAAATGGATTTCCACTTTCCCTTCACACAAATGTGGGTTCACTTCCTATATATTTAACCTTCCCAATTCCTAACCCATTAGAGTAATTAGTACTTAAGCGTGTACACTGAACGGGTAGTAAGACGCGGTGCTAAGTTTTATTATTAAATATATTTATTAGGGGTAAGTCCTTTGGATTATGAATGATACCTACTTTTTTTTAGCACCGTGCCTTACTACCCGTTCGAGTTAAACGTTTGGTTTACACGCTTAAGTACTAATTACACAAATATGTTAGGGATTAGGAAGGTTGAATTTAGAGGAAATATACCCACATTTGTGAGGAGGGAGAGTGGAGAACCATTTAGGAAAAAAAAAGCCTCAGTATACCCAAACGGGTTCGAACCCCTATCTCCTTGTCTCTGGCAGTCCAGTCTATTGCGAGAGTGATATTTTATTATGTTAGTAAACTTTTTACTGTGGCTTATCCCAAACTTACAAGTCGGGCTTCAGACCAATCAAATGACTCTGGAGAGATAGTTTCTTGAATTTTGAATGAATTTAGATCCAAGGATTATTTTTATTTTTCGTAGCGACTTAACAATTGATGTAAATAAATCATAAATGAGGAAGAAAATAATAAAATTGGAGGGAAGTATTAGTATTTATTATTCAGCACTATGTCTTACTACCCATTCGGGTTATATGCTAAAGTACTAATCACAATGATGGGTTAGAAATTAAGAAGGTTGAATTTAGAGGAAGTGAACCCGCATCTGTGTGGAGGGAGAGTGGAACACCATTTAGGAAAAACCTACCCCTGTTCACTCGAGCAAGATTTGAACCTCAATCTCCCCGTCCTCAGCAGTATAGCTCAACACGAAACTAGCACGTTAGCTAATGGAGTGAACTAAACTTATTTGGGTTCAAGATATGGATCTAGGATTTGTATAAAATAAATAAATATAACAGCCATCATGACAGTACTCTAAAATATGTTTATCCAATTGAAAATAAAATATATTGATAACTAACTTTTTATAAGTTTGTATTGTAAAGCATCATGGGTCAACATACGTGTGAATTTCTGCACGAGACTAGAATATTTTGCTCTCCATTTTCGGTGAATGTGTAAATCAAGCTTTATATGTAAACTTTTAGTTTCTAACTGCGTAGCTAAACAATAAACACACAAAGAAGTTTGTGATTGCATCAGTAGAATCACAGCTAAGCAGGTCAATGAGCAAGATACTGTCACTTCACAAAGATCTCAGCAGGTCAATGTGCATGTCACTTTACAAAGGTCTAAGTTAGCAACCAACCGTTGATATCAACCACAGATGGGGACAATTACTCAGCTGTAATAACAAGAGAGTGAGTCATGCTGATGGGGACTACAGACTACACCAGGATGCAAAGTATGAGCAAAAGGTGGAACATTGTCGCAATAGCAAAGAGACGACAAGACTTGGCAACGTTGCCTAACTGTGATGTCACGGCAAGTCAAGATTGTATTTGCCTCATTAGTGTATTTAGGTTTTATTCAGCAAGTTTAAACGATATAACATTTAAACATTATTATTATTAGCACCTCGTCTTACTAACCGTTCGGGTTGTACGCACTTACGCTAATGTGTAATGATAGGGTGATTGTGTGATAAAATGGAGGACCTACAGTTTAACGTGGGATCCGAACCACGGTGGAGGCCTGGCATTCCACTACATTCACAAGTTGTGATTAATACACGTCTTGTCAGAGGTGAAGGAAGGGTTTGGCGATCTGATAAATCTGTGCCGGGACCGAGGATTGAACCCCGGACCCTCAGCACAGAAGTCTGAGGCCTTACCCCTAGACCACCAGGTCACCCAACATTCAAACAAAAAACATAAATAATTCTTAAAAAATTTGAAGAAAAAAAACTTGCCTAGTCAAAAAAAATATGTTTTTATCTTGAATCAGTTTATAGGTAAAGATGTATATTATTTAAATTGTCTACAACTCAGGGTTATTTGGTTTATTCACGGAAATGTCCCGTAAGAATCTTCCTTCCAGGAGATCGATATAGGGAAGAGGGAAAATATCAATATTGTCCAAACACAAATAGTCGAGTGAGTTTATACTCGTCAGAGGAAGTGGGAAAGTTATTATCAGCAGGTAAACAAATTACCTTGCAGATGAACTGCACATTTTCTTCCCTCTCTTTCTATTTCGTAAATAGGCATCTAAGTGTGATGGTGCTTAGTTAGGTGTATCAAGTGTAGGGGAAGCGAGAAAATGTCAGCGTTTTAGCAGTTTTTATAGCAAAACTTTTTCTTTTGATAAAAATATTTAGAATATTGCTCCATTAGCAACATTTAGTTTAATTTTCCTCACGAGGTAATATCAACAGTTGTTGAATATTTGATATGAGCATGGCGGTATTAGATAATAAACTTTTTAAATGAAGAGAAAAAGTTGTCATTAAATTCCAAGACACTCTCGACAAATATTTAACAACTGTCGATACAAACATGTGAAGAAAATTAAACTAAATGTTGCTAATGGAGCAATATTTTATTTATTTTGGTCAAAGAAATGTTTTGCTATAAAAAATGGCAGAACCACAGTCCTTTTCTTATGTCCACTTCCACCTCACCTTAAAATGACCGAGTAGAGTAGGCAGCGCCGGTATGATGCTTGCGAAGGCTTGTCATTTCAACACACCGCTCGCAGCCTCATCGCAAAGTATCCGAGCGACGTCTGTTCCCGAGGTGGACAGTCCTTGTCATGTCCAGCAGACGATTCATACAGTGCATTCTAGTCTAACATGCAAGTGTCAAGACAAAGATATTTTACTTTGTTCATTTGCTGCCCAGAACAGTCGTCCGGTGGCGGGAGGGTCCTTCAAGCAAGTCGAGCGGACGAAACTATCAAGGTCATCCCGGCCTTAGTTAGTTCCGAGTGAAAAAGATGCTATTTATAGGGGTGAGAGCTCTTTACTATGATTTGTAGCAAAGTTTAATCGAGATATATGAAATATTCCCAAAACCAGATCAATTAAAGTTATAATAATTTATTTAAAAAATTATTTTATGTTGAAAAAAAAATTCATATATTATATTGTGAATATTTATATAAGATCAAATACCAAATATTATATAAAAAGTGTGTTGTTGAAAAAATGTACAGATTTCATTTAAAAAAGATAAAATGGCATTGCTTTTACTAAATGTTATTCCATTACTACAAATATTTGTGGTATAGAGCTGTATTGTGTGTGGTGATGGATGACTCAATGTTTACTCTTGTTGTCTACCGGTTGTGAAATGGGGAGATGGCAGAGTGTTATTTTCATCATAATATTATTACTAAGGAATTTAAGATAAAGTAAATGCTTTAAATAAATATTAACATTTAAAAACTTTTTATAAAATCTTAAGTTACCATTAGATATTTACTAGGTAATTGTCATTAAATGTATATGTTATTTAAATTCAAATACAAAATGATTTGATACTTGAGAGATTTCAGAGAAGCTCGGTCAATCTCGACTAGGGAATTAATAGATTTGGTCTCGTAGATGCTTAGATACATATATATGAACGAGGTTGAGCAAAATAGAAAGTGGAGCAAAGTAGAAGGAGAGTTGATTTCTCGTCTACTTTGAGGCAACTCAAACTCACCTTATACTCTGCTCCACCTTCTGTTTCATTCAGCATTGTTCTTGTATACGAGCTGTACACCCTGAGTCAAATTGGATTAAAGGTAAGCCAGCGCTTAGCTTTAAAGTAGCGAGTATGCGCGGGGGCAACATTGCGCCTTGATCCCTTGCTTGAAGGACCGAGAGAGGGGGGGAGGGGGACAGAGAACAAGTGAGCGTGCTAGAGGCCAGTCGACGAGACAAGACGTACACTAGCAGCACGGTGCTACTCCTCCGGTGCAAGGGGGCGGGCAGGACCATCACATCCGTCTCCTCCGGCTGATCGTCCGGACTGATGGCCACAGTCGGCAGCTTAGAGTTGCTCTCAAACAACTTGCGGTGCTGACTCCTGACAAACACAACCGGCCATTGAGGGGGGGAGGAGGGAGAGATCTGGACGAGGTCAGAGGGGTGGACTGCGCACAAACCATCGGGGAAATTACAGTAGGAACGCCAATCTAAACCCGGGTAAGTGAAATTTCTGACATTCAAATGAAACAGCAAAATTCAGAAATGGGTAATTTTTCCTTGTGACCATTGTTAATTCTTTCGCCATTTCACTTGGTGTTCTAGAAATCTCACACAAATCAAATATTAAAAAATCAATAACATATTTTTTATGTAAGATGGATTTATGGCAAAAAAAATTGAGATTTTAAATCCTGAGGAGTCTGGAATCGAAATAAAACAGGAACTGTGACATCTCTAGTTTTCAGCCATAAAACTATTTTACGATTACAATAGATGGAAATTAACTTTGGTATGTATAAAATCATGATGTGGGGACACTTTAAGATTAAATTAGTTGATAGATTACACCTGGATATGGGAATCGAGCCAGGAACCTTCGACTTAGTTTGCTGATGCTATTCAGCCAAGCTATCGAGGAAATGTCTCGTGCTCAGGATCATTCTGCAATCATAGTTTAAGGTAGTGTCTGCTATGAGTTAAGAACTACTCTGAGAATGGGATAATTCCTGGATAGTTCAGTGGTTAGACACCATCGCACTAAGTCAAAGAGCCCCGGTTCAATTCCCATGCTCAGGTGTAATTTATCAACTAATTTACTGTTTTTAATATAGTTTTATTTTATGGTAAAATGCGCAGTCACCGGTGTACTTCATTGTGTTTTAAAGTGGTAGCACACACATATGATATTGTAGCTTTGACAGTGGTGCTGTGTGCCTGCGCACCCTATCCTCTTCTATGTTAGTGATAAGTGTGGCCTATTCTCTTCTTCTCTGGTGACTCGTACAGTCTACAGTCTTGTATCTCTGAAACATGCTGTTTGTGTAACAACAACGACACTCACATTTTCTCGGAGGGTAAATACATCAGAGGCTGGAAACTTTAGAAGAAAATATGTTAACTTAACACCGACTTCTGGTGACATCTCTGTGGAGTCAAACACATTAAAAATAAAATAATTTTTTATTATAAAATTATAGCCCTTGAACAAATGCACCCCACCCTTCTCATACTAACTCGCTTCGGCTGTCAAATGGTTTCAAGGCACCTTTTTTTTTAATACACTGCCAATAACAGGGAGATCAAGGTTTGAATCCTGGTCAGGTGTATTTTTATATATTTTTCATCCTGTCTTACTACCTGTTCAGGTTATACGCATGTATGATAATTACTCTAATGGGGTAGGGATGAGGAAGGAAGTATTATAAAGGTAATCTACCCGCATTTGCGGGGGAAGGAGTGTGGAAAACCATTTATTAAATACCACCCTCAGTAGACCCGACCGAGATTCAAACTCCGATCTTCCCATCATCAGAAGGCCGGTCTAACATGAGAGTGATGCCTTAGACCGTGCAGCCACTGAAGCGGGTCGGTCAGGTGACAATGTTTTTTCATAAATGATTTTCTACTCTTCCTCCACAGAAATGCAGGTACACTTCCTCTAAATTCAGTCTTTCATATCGCTAACACATTAGTGTGATTAGTAGATGCGTATACAGCCTGAACGGGTAGTAAGACAAGATGACAAAAAAAAAATAGAAGAAAAAATACTCTCTGTTCGGCTGACCGAGATTCAAACCTGGACTTCACCATCATTGGCCTTCTACGGTAGTTTATTTCGAGAGTGACAGAAACTGTATTTCATAAGAGAGAGTATTTGCTTCGTTTTAGACACAAACTTGCAATAGGTTGGAAAAAAATAACAATAATATAATTAATTTGTATTCATGAACTACTAATATTATTTCTGGAATAATACAACCCATTATAAACCATTATTAATATGGGCCTTACATATAATATTTTTCAGTATCATTTAGACTTATTTTTCCAAATAGACGAGCCATCTACTTCCACGAGCAGAAAACAAAGATCTAGGCTTAAAGGAGATTGTTTTTAAAGGTTGAAAAAAATACACATCCTTTGATCATGCAAATGCTGTTTCCGTTCCTTTGAAATATCCTTTTTTCTAACTAACTTACCATTCAGTTTAGTTATAACATAAATTACTTCAAAATGTGTCTAGAGAAAATGCATGAACAAAATAAAAAATGTTGACTGCCAGGCTGATGATATAAACCAAAGGAAATATTAGTAAAAGCGAATTAATGTAATTTTACCCTGTAAAAGAACAATTGTGGACCCAAGAATTAAGAAACACAACCACGGAGAGCATTCAAATGTTTAGTTATCGTGAAAAAGTTTCTTAGTTCTTTAGTCGTTCTTTTGTGTGTCCCAGTTGTGTGCATCAGTGACTGTACAAGCAAGTCTACACCCAGTATTTAGCACGCTCCAAACCCATCATGTGGTAGGTTCAACCCTTTCAAACAGCCGGTAGTATTTAGTAAAAATAATATTCGCGGGATTAAAGTTAATCATTTGCTGTACACAGGGCTACCATTATTTTCTGAATTACAAAATTCCCTGGTCTTTTTTCAGGTTTTCCTAAGCAAATTTTCTTATTTTAAGACGACTTAGATTGAAGTATAAAGCAATTAAATATCATTATTAATAAAAATTGACCAATGAGAAGTGATGTGGTTGGTGTTTAGAGTAGGATGATTCGAGTTTGATAGGAAAATATTCGTGTCTACTCAACTTGACCAATGAGAATCCTAAATTTTTCCCCGATTTCCCCTGACCATTTCCTAAAATTCCAGACTCAAAAGTATGTCACACCCTCCAACCCCCTCTCCCCCAAAATGTTTATATTAAGGTTTTTTATGAATAATAATAAGTTTTAAAATTTAAATAAACACATGTTTTTTTATTAACATAGTCTACTAGGAATTAGAGCATTATAAAATATACTACACAACTTTTAAAAAAAACTGTTTGAATTGCATTGTAATATACTGATTTAATGATTATTATATTTAATATTTTGAGTAAAACAACATTTTCCTTTTTTTTTATATATAAAATTTACCAATTTCACAATTTATTCCTGTTTTTTCCCAATCACTTCTAATTCCTGGCTAATTCCAGTTTTTTCCGGATCTATCCGGATGGTAGATGCCCCGATACATCCACTCGTAATACAACTCAAATGTTTCACAGTTGGGGGTATAAAGCCTAATTATGCACCAGGAAACAATGTTCACCAAATTTTATCAGAAACTATTTACCATGTTTGCCAACTGTTTGCAAACAATGTTTCGTAGTGCGTACTAGGCTTAAGTCATATGTTCAAACCAGATGGTTTTTTTTAAGCAGCTTGTCTTACTACACGTTTGAGTTATATGCTTATGTACTAACTACACTAATGTGTTAGAGATTAGGAAGGTTATCTTTAAAAGAAGTGTACCCACATTTGGGTTGAGGGAGAGTAGAAAACCACTTGAACCTCAATCTCCTCATCATAGCTATTCTAATCTACTTCAAGAGTAGTATGTTAGACCATGCGACCATCGAAGCGGGAAATTTGTTTAATTCTTCGGTTTACTTTTTATTCTATAAGCAATTCTAATCTGAATCTTTGAATCATTAATAACATAAAATGTTAGTTTACTGATAATATTTAAAATCAAGTTTAAAAAAATTTGTCCCATGACTTGGCCCCACCGACAAACGCTTTTTGTTTGTAATACCTGATAAATGTATCATAAAAAAAAAAGATAAGACATTTTTGGGTAAATTATTTACATGAATGCAATTTTGTCATTCTTTTGTGATTTTGATACTTTTTCCCAATTACACGAGTCCATATAATTACTTTTGCCAATTGCTTAAAATTGTGATTTAAAGACAAGGCCTTCATAGTTATATAGAGATATTTTTTCAAGACGTTTGCGAATCTCAAATCTCCCAAACACCAAAGAATTTGAGCATCCATTTATGTTTAAATCTTGCACTATAGCATCCTAAAATCCACAAATATTCCAAAATTGTATTCTTTGCAAAATTCCCCGCATTTACCATTATAGTTTCAGACACTCAAAACCCCGGGTGATTGGCAGCCCTGATCGGTTTCTATCGGCTGAGTAGGTTGAAGTTACCGAGGATGCACAGAACACTACAGACACAGAAGAGACAGAACGCAAGCACCAGAACAGCAGCAAGGGGAGGGGGCAGGGACCCCCAAGGTAGTGCACACGAGCCTACCTGCCAGCCGCGACGGAGATGTGTGTCCCGTCCCCAAGGCCTCTTGGTGGGGACTTGGGGCTGTGCTGCTGGTGGAGCATGCCGGGAGAGGACGAGGCTCGCGGGGCGGCGCGGGGGGTGGGCCACGGCGGGAACCGGAACTGGGTGGGAGACGGGAGGTAGTGGAGCCGCCCCACGCCCCCGCTTGGGGTCGACGTCCTGGAAAACGAATGGTCAGCAAAGAAGCCCGGGTAGGAGACCGTGTCTGAGGGGGTCGTCGAGATGTGGGCAGAGAAGGAGTTGCGGAGGATCCCTTGGTTCAAAGGGAGCTTCTTGGGGCGGGCTAAGGGGCTATGTTGCCCAAACCAGGGGCCGTCTGGAGGGGTGTCTGCTGCAAGTGGAGAGCAGGGTTCCTGGGGAGTGGCAGGGGATTGTTGTATGGAGGGTAGCCGCGGGGCCCACACCGGCCATGATGGAGACCTGTACATGGGATCATTGTACAGAAAGAGAACAACAAAACAAAATAGCACCCTAACAGAGACATAAACCCATGACTTATTAGTTAACAAATCAGCGTTCAACTCAAACAAGTAGTAAAACGCGGTGCTTAAAAAAAATTAACAAATCAATTTATTCACTTATGTTTTACTGACATATAATTTGAGGGTTAGTGCTCCCCCCCCCCCCCCCCCCCCCCCCC
>CABFWO010001047.1:184049-197944 GCA_902155825.1 Timema genevievae | reverse complement strand
TGTACACGGTAACGATGCTTTCCGTTGATTAGCTGATCACAACGAAGGCAAAAAAAAAAATCAACAACTAAAAAATATAAAATCACATTGACCAGATACGAGCATGGTAACTTTCATAGTTTGTTATTTTAATTTTAAATTCGTTCTATTTGTGTATATATAATTATTTGATTACTCTACTATTACAATAAGCGTAACGATTATTATTTTATTTATTTAAAGTCATCGTATTCAGAGTACTGTTTTGTACATGGCACACATGTATTTAATATAATTACCTATGTACACATATAAAATCTGACACACAAATTAAATGGATAATATAAGGTTGCATCTGTTTAAAGTATTTAGGCTATCAAATGAATGGAATGAGTTTAAAATAAAATGTAGGCGTGTGAAGTTTAGAAATGTTAAAATCGAAGGTCATATCTCCTTAGCTTCAACTTAAGACACCCACAATAATCTCCGCATCTTCGAAACATTTCGAATGGAGAATAAAACCTCAATATATATACTATTTACACTAAATAAGTGATATTTTGGCAAGTAATAATTTTTATAATAGTTACTAAACTGTTTTTAAACACCGACTAGTGATTAAATGACATCTATGATATTCTGTACATCATCTTTATTAATCAAATGAAGAGTTTGTCTGTCATGAGTATTGCGTGACATCTACCGCAGGCAGAGGGCGGAAATTTTAAAATTAATAGCCCCTGTGCACGAACATGCCCACCTAGAGGCCGCTAGTAGTATTATACATTCAGATATGTCACTGTGCTTTGTGTTTTTTTTCTCTCTAAACAGTTCTCTTTGCCTGGATGTAGATTTAGAAATGTTAGTAGCGTTATGTTGTGACGACAACAAAAAAACCTTATCTTCTACCTAAGCTTCAACTTTGTTTTGCATGTTTCAAGCTTCACTTCAACTCCACTTTGCAAATATAGCTAATTTATGATTTTTTCTAAACCCTATAAATCTTATATTATGGTTTATAGCTAACCAATTAAACTACACTATAGGAATTTCTAGCTATGTTTGCTATTCAATTCCTTGAAAACAATAACAAATAATTTTAAATTTTAAAATATTTATAAAAGATCAATAATTTTGATTTAAGAGGTGAAGATGATATAAATATAATATTGTTTTATAGAATTTAAACCGTACGGAGATAAATTATATTAGTAGTTTAGTAGATATTCTAAGAAGATTACGGTATATTTTGAAATATGTAATTTTTAGATAAATAATTTAAATCAGTTTATAATTGTATTGAAGTATTCTTCTTCCTTTGAAATGTTTTGAAGATTTTAAAGTTATTGTGGGTGTTGAAGCCGGAGAAAAAGAGATTTGACCTTCGAATTCTGTTTAGAACTTTCGAAGTTTCGCACATCACTAAAATCAATACCTATGAAATAATACTAAAAATAAAGTGAAATCTTATCGATGTTGACTGAAAAATAAAAAATAAAGGGTTGTATTTTATGAAAGTGCCTTTCTACAAGAATCTACTATAGACAATAGTCTTATAATATCTACTAAATAAAAAATATAAATAAAAAATATGTATTGACTACAAAAAAAGAGAAAGAGACACATTATATATATTTCATTAGCTCAATGAACATGAGCTTCATCAAATTTATTTTAACTAAATGTCACATTTTAAATAGCGAACTTTTACCAGTGACAGCTCGTGGGGTTGTTTCCAAGGCAAGGTCCTGACGGGACTGTACCAAAAAATTGTGTCCTCTCACATAGTATCAATTTTTTTCCCTGAAGGCTATGTTAATTACATTGTCATATTTATATTACAAGTGAAAAATATTTTTAATATATAAAGTGTTCAGACATAAAAGGAGTAAATTCCAATTTTAGCCCAAATTGAGATAGTGGTTCCATCTGTTAGAGCCAATGGTTCTTAAACTGTTTTTATATTGAATCTCTTGGTCGTGACTAAAAGTATAATATACTCCCACGATAAAATTTCCCCAAATGACAAATGTCAGGTATTCAAAGTAAAACTTTCACTCGGTCGTCTTGACAACTCCACACCACATTAATTTTTACTCTCCGCCATGTTTAACTATCTTGTCATTTTGCTAATTTTTCCTCGAGAGCTGCTCGCGTACGCCTGGGGGTACACGCACCACATTTTGAGAAGCATTGTATTGGACAATTTACTAGACCTTTCTAATAGAATTTAACTTATGGTTAAAAGAGATCTATGTCATATTTAAATTGATTTAAAAAAAGTATTTGCTGGGGTCCTTTTGAGGTTTGACATATTAATGTTGTCCTGGAATGTGTGTGTAATGTGACTTCCCCTCTTATTTTCCCGTAAGCCTACACTTTATATGATAAAAGTGTTTACACCACTTTTGGAAAACGTGTATTTTTTTTACACTACATCTTATTTTCTTCAAAGTTTGTACAGCGCATGAGATAACAAAATATATGGATGCCAATCATGTCAAAAATATTTACGAATGTACCATGAAACTTTAAAAAAAAATGTAGTCACCAAAGCTGTTTTATTAAAAGTAAAAGCACATTAACGTTCAAGTCTAAGTGTGGAATTTGTCTTTTTATCCGGGCAGTTCAATTTTTAACTGCTTTTCATGTCTAGGTTAAACCTTTAAAGTTCACCATTTTCTTTTATAAACTCTAGAGCAGGTTCTATATGGTAATTCTCTGATAAAAGATATTTGAGGGATTGTCAAAGTTACCTGCTGATGACGGGGAGATCAGGGTTCAACTCCCATTCGGATCTCTTGAGGGTGGTATTTCCTAAATTGTTTTCCACTCTCCTTCCATGCAAATGCGTGTAGATTACCTCTAAAATGCTTCATTCTTCATTCCTACTCTATTAGAATAATTAACATATTATATGGGTATAACCTGATCAAGCTACGTGCTGATTAATAAAAAGCTAAATCATTGTTCTTTTATCAAATAAATATGACACTGTAATACAGCCCTAGGCCAATACACAAATATTCGCCCAATACCTTATTGTGTGGGGGGTTGGTTGAATTGATAATGGAGGGTAGAGAACAATTTTCCAGTACAGTCCCGTCAAAACGGGCAGCAGGCCAAGAGTGACTCCTCCCTTTTTGAAGTTTGGGGGGTATTTTTTAATCTAAAACTACAATATGTTAAAAACTAATCAAAATAAATACTTAAGGATGATTCATATGAAAGTGAACTTGAAAACTAAATGGTAAAACCAGAAAATTTATTGTTTTCTTACGTATGTGCTACGCGTCTTACTGCCCTTCCAAACAATCCATATGATATTTATTTTCATTAAACCTGAACAAATATTGCTAGTAGCCACCCTCACCTGTGGTCATGCGGACCTAATGTCAGGCTCATAGAATTTGGCTTACCAGCAACCAGGTCAGGGATTGAATCCCAGCCTGGTGCACATAAGTCCCCTCCCCCCAGATCGTTCCCCACTTCCCCCACACAAATTTGGGTACATTTACTTTTAAATTCCACATTCTTCATCCCTAACCCCTATTTTAAAAAATGTGTTTAATATGTGGCCGAATAGGTTATAAGGCGTAACTCATGCAATGGAGAGGACTGCCCACTAAAGGGAGATCGGGTTTCGAATCCCAGTTGATTATACTAAAGTAGAATTTCCTTCAATTATTTTCCACCCTCCCTCCACACAAATATGGGTACACTTACTCTAAATCCATCCTTCAGCATAGGCCTACCTAATAGGCTACATTAGTATAATTAGTAGTTTATATTTGCGTATAAACCGAACGGGGTAGTAAGATAAGGGTGCTAAAAAATACATTTTAAAAAATGTTTATAGCCCGGATGCGAAGTAAGATGTGGTGGAGAATGAACCTAAAATATTGCTAGCAGACTATATAAAACCGGTCATCATTATTTATTTAACTCGCGTGCCAGTGAAAAATCACACATCAAGATTGACATAATATTACATAATTGAACATAGTTTCTGATTGAGTGTCTTTAGGGAAACAGAATATCGTGCGTAACAAAAAGTCCAGACCGAGCGACAGGCCACTTACAAGGCTTCCGCACAGACTAGCTTTCACTCTGCTAGGTAACTTAAGTACTCTTGGTTAATCGATCGAAGAGAGAGCGGATTGACCAATCCTACTTTGAACATCACATTTCAAGGCTCTATTGAAGCCCATCTTCACAAGTTTAGAATTACTTCGACTCCTCCGTGCAAGAGCTCAGAACTCTGTCAAAATAAATCAAATATTTCCCCAGTATAAACATAAGAGTTTAATTTTCTTCAAACGGTGATATCAACAGTTGTTTAATATCTGTCAAGGTTGTTCTGAAATGTAATGACAACTTTTTCTGTTCATTTAAAAAGTGTCTCATCTAATGCCACTATGCTCATAACAGATATTCAACAACAGCTGTTTATATCACTATAATTATGAAGAAGTTTGACTAGCAAATTTTATTTAATTTAAAAAAACCTGCAAAAACAATGCCCCTAACTTACGCCCTCTACACTGCCTCAGTAAAGGCGCCGCACCGCTATCAATGGCAAACTTAAATTTAAAGACATAATTCAATTAAGAAATAATATTAAAACATATTCAAATTATAATCTATGTAATAGTAGCATATTACATATAAGTTAAATCTTTGCGAATTTATGTCACAACCAGTCGCGGCTTGTGGGTTGTTGCCAGTGCAAGCAAAGCTTGATGAGACTGTACTATCAAACTGTGCCTTTCACCTTCCCCCGCCCTTCCCCTCCTACCCCACCCTCTCTCCACCCGTTTGACCAACCACACACAAAAATAATGTAATTAACTAATGACCCAATATCTTAGCTCCATCAGTAGTGTATCTACCTACTGAGATAAGGGTCCGAAGTTTGATTCCCGGCATGGCCGAAAAATGTTGGTTTCCTCTTTCACGGTGATGGGGACAGGATGTTTTGTTTCTTCTAGAATTAAACTAATTTTCAAGCCGTGTACTGATATAATCAATATAGTGAAAAAAATCCACGTTAAATAGCTCAAATAAAAAATTATGAATTAATATAGTATATTGGATTTAAGGGCAAGTTTGATAATGAACGAATGGAAGAAAAAAATTTACAAGTACAGTTCTGACAAGCATTTCCTGTCTTGACAACAACTCACGATCTGCCACTGCTTATCACTTTTAAAAAAAAATATTCACATAAACATTATTTTAGAATGTTACATATAGTTACTCTGGGCTGGCATTTTTGGTTTACAAATCCGCTATTAACTTGACACACATTATAACGCTATTTTAATTTTTTATATTTGTTGTTGATTTATTCTGATAAATAATATAGTTAAGGTGGGATGGCAGGAATGTAAGTTAAGGTCGATATTTTGTTTTGTTTCTTACAATTTTCATAACAAAAAAACCTTTCTGGCCTAAATGAATAAAATATTTCTCCAATAGATACATTCTTTTAAATTTTCTACCCGTAATAATCTCAAAAGTTCCCGAGGTTAGAACCTTATCTCGGTAGCATGCCAGCCTACTTACCCAATAGTAACGGGTTCGATTACCGGCATAGTAAAAAAAAATATTATTGGTGAAATGTGGGTTTATCCTTTACAGTGATAAATTAACGGTAAGGGTGCTGGGTGCTGTGTCTATTCTAGATTGAGTTAGTTTATATAATCAATTAACTCAGAAAATGAGCGTTAAATACGTTGAATGAAATCAAAAGTTTCATGGGCATTACGCAATTTGACCAAGACTTTTTCTCTTCATTTATTTTATAATGCCATTACACCCATGACCAATATTCATTAACAATAGTAGACTAAACCTACGCGGATCCATCATTTTAAACTTCAAATTGAGTCTGAATTTTGGCTACCTCACTCGAACCTAATCCGAATCAATATTCGGTCTGATAATATTAATTTGTTAAGTAAGTATAAATTATAGATTCCAATTTTGAGCTAAACCCATCCGAATTCACGATTTATTAATATTCGAAATTTCGAATGAAATCCGAACGTTCCAATAGTAAGATTCATTACTAAGATTCGGATTTTGATTCGAAATTTCTAAGGTTTTCACACGATTAGACCAGAGAGAAGAAATATTTTATTTATTTAGCCCAAAAAGGTTTTTATAATAAAACTGTGAAAATACTGACCTTAATTTGCGATACCTTCTACCTCATTTTAATCTTATGATAATCCTATCTATCTAATAATTCCCTAAATTACTTCTGTTTTGTGAAAACATATTTAAACTAAAGATTTCGTAAATAATTATTTAATTACAGATACACATAGAGTTTAAGCAGTATGAACACAAATTAATTTTTAGATTTGTTTAAATTACCTTGAGAAAACTAAATATAGGCCCTACATATTATGTATTTGAAAATTTCAATAACCTCTGAAACAATTTTCCTCGATGCTTTCTTGTAATATTCTGTAGATATTTTCTCACAGTAAATCAACAATTAGTTTTATTTGATACTTAAAAGTCGTGTCTTCATAATTAAGTCAGCAGACATATTTTTGCACTGTTTCTTTATCACCTGCACGGTTTGTGGTTGGCTGATTTTCAATGTATTTTTATAACACTGTGAAATATTGATTTTTTTAAATAAGTTTTTAGGTTGAATTTGCTCAATTTATTTCATCCAACTGATGGAGATTAAACGTCATAGCTTTTATGGAGGTTTTGAAGTAGTTTCCTTTGCAACATAATTTTGGCAAGAGAGAATCAAAATATTTGATAGCCAAAGCCGTCGTGTAGTCATTGATCTATTTGAATTAATACTTTTTTAAATAAATTATAACTATTTACATCGTACCTTTAATCACAAGAACAAAATCTTTGGCATGAAAACAATCTGTATTGGTACAATCCACTTCAAAAGTTATTTCCGCTGTTAAATATTTGAGGTAACCATTTCACAGAAATGGACGTCGCCCCCTAGACTAAACTCGATAGAGGTGCTCTGGTTGCTACAGGGCTAGCTGGGAGGCTGTGCGCGTGCGCCGAATGGTGGTAGTAGAGCGGGGGTGGGTACGAGGTCGTCGTGGCAGCGGACGTGACCGCCCCAGAGAGGCCACCGGCGCCGCCATCCAAGTGATGGTGGTGGTGATGCAAAGGGACTCCATGGTGATGGGAACCACCACCCCCACCGCCAGCGCTCGCCGCAACAGCCGCCGCCGCCTCGTGGAACAGGATAGGCACCCTGACGAGCCTCTGAGCGGCATGCGCCATGTTGGCCGCCTCCAGTTCCGCCGCCAGCTGCCGCTTCCACTTGTTCCGCCGGTTCTGGAACCAGATCTTCACCTGGGTCTCCGTCAGGTGAAGGGAGGCGGCGAGGCCAGCCCGTTCCGAACTAGACAGGTAGCGCTTCATGTCGAACGTGGACTCCAGCTGAAACACTTGACTCCGAGAGAAAACAGTCCGCGTCTTCTTTTTCCTCTTGTTGTTGTTGCTGCCGCCACTGCTGCCCCCGCCGCTTGATCCCCCACCCCTACCTCCACCCCCTTCCTTCTTGGAGTCCTTGTTGTCGTACTCGTCGTCGTCCTCCATGTCTTCTTCGACGTCGACACCGTCTAGATCCCGGTGGTGCAAGGTGGGTGGTGACTTGGGCCGTGTGAGGTGCAGGAAGGCTGGATGGGGGTGGTGCGGGTGGGGGGCCAAGAGGTGGTGAGGTCTGTGGGGGCTGGAAGGAGGGCTGCGCTCCCCTACCCCCCTGGGCTCGTAGTGGTTGTCCTCGGAGGACGCGGGACTACGCCGATGCTCCAGAGACGAGATGTGGGCGGAACTGACCCGCGGGGAGCCAGGGGGGGAGGCCTCGTCGTTTGTCGTCGTGGAACCACCTGGAAAACAGACGGACATGTTGTTGGAATGCATCACTGGACTAGTTGAGAAAATGGTCTTTGTCTTATTCGTCACTTCGAGAAACTTGTAAAATTCAGCCGCTAATATATTTCTCAAATGTTCTCGATTCCTATTTCACCACCCTTTCTTGATCTATCACCCTTACCCATAAAATATTGTTATCACTTGCGTAAAATTGATATTTATAAAACAATACACGCCTCCTTCGGAGGTCAATGGAGAGCCATAAACCAAATACTGACACACTGGTGAAAGTACTCAGATATCTTAAAACTTGATGGAAAATAAATTGTTTGACATAAATAGGACAAAATGTGTCAAGTAAAATATTTTGTATTATTTTATTTTTATCTATTTAATTCTAAGAGGAAAATTTTAAAACCCATCTACGTAAAGAGATTAAAACAATTATATAATATATCCTAACAAATCCTGACTTTTAAATGGTTTACGCCTGGCAGGTTAAAAAACAGAAGCCGTGAAAATGCACAATTTTCGTGAAGCGGCTAATAAGAAACCCACGAAGATAATGTCTCTATAATGCCCAATAGAAGGACTTTTATTTTGCGCCATATTTATTTTGTCACTGATCCTACCCAGTGGTAGCATCCCGGCCCATAAAAAACCTATTAGACTACCTTAAAACATGTCTTTATGGCCAAGTGGGGAGACATTTTGTTTGACAACATATTGTTTTCATCGTGGAACCTAACAGTCCACACATTACTCATTTTTGTTCTAGTTTGAAAAGCAATTAAATAATTATCTTTAATATATGTTAAGGCGGCCGCCTCGGGGAGAAATCGCCGTGCAGACGTTCAGCTCTGATACAATATTTAATTATACAATGCTTTATTTTAAAATCTGGTTCACTTCAAAATAAAGTCAAAAGATCCCAACAGAGCACTTTTCCCTTAATAACCCTATTATTTATACTTAGAGTTTTATTACTAGAAAAAATGTATGAGAATACAACATTAGCTAATTTCCAACGATTCTATAATCATTTTGCGCAGCTATGATACAGGGCTTGATGAAAAAGGGTTCTATGTTTAGCCTTCTTCTAACAAATAGAGTAATTTATTGATAGGCTCACAATAGAAATTTTAAAGATATTTGAGAACTAGCAGCAAGCTTTCATCTTTACCTTGAAATAAGAAGTTTCGTAGTTTTCTTTCCCTCTTTCCTATCGGCACGACAAAGGGTGGATGTAATTAAAGTGCAAAAGGCAGTCCAAGCTTAGACAGAATAGGGTAGTTCCAAAAAAACGAAACAGACAATTGTATTTTAAGACATGTGGCCTGACGGTGTTCTCAAAATCATATAATGTTAAGGTATTTTAAAAATTGTCTTGAGCTGTGTTAGTTAAATTAAATTAAATCATGGCACCACGTCTTACTACCCGTAAGCGTTATACTCTTAAGTACTAATTACGCTAATGGGTTAGGAATTGGGAAGGTTGAATTATTATTATTAGCACCGCGTCTTACTACCCGTTCGGGTTATACGCACGCACGCTAATGTGTAATGGTAGGGTGATTGTGAGATGAAATGGAGGACCTACAGTTTAACGTGGAATCCGAACCACGGTGGAGGTTGATTAATACACGTCTTGTCAGAGGTGAAGGAAGGGTTTGGCAATCAGATAAATCTGTGCCGGGACCGAGGATTGAACCCCGGAAAGGTTGAATTAAGAGAAAGTGAACCCACATTTGTGTGTGGAAAACCATTTGGGGGAAAACCACCCGAGAGAGATTCAAACCTCGATCGCCCCACCCTCGGTAGTCCAGCCCAACATGAAGCTAGCGCGTTGGATAACTACGCCCCCGAGGCGGGTTTGTGAGCTGTAGATCTACTACACACATATCATATAAAGTATGAACTGTTTGTTGGTATTTGTTACAAGCCCTGAGACTTGGACAGACAAGAAAGTCGACTTTGATGGTTTCTCGCCTGGTACCGACGATTAGCTTTAAGCTTAGCTTTTTATTATAATAATTGTCAATTGAAAAATGACCTCTGAAGGACACGGGAATGGAACCAGGAATCCTTTGATTATCACACCAATATTCTACCATTATCTAGGAATCGTCCCCTGCATAGAGTCCTGGATATCTCAGTGGCATATCATTGTAGCACTAAGTTAAGTGTTTCGGGTTCGATTCCCGTGTTCACACGTCAATTTTTCAAATATACGGAAAATAATTAGATATAATGTAGATTGGGAAGAAATTATTAGTTGTGATTTAAATTATTTTAATGTACCACGTTTACCACCCTTACGGGATGTACTTACGGATAATTATTTACAATAATGGGGTAAAAATGTTGAAGGTAAAATTAAGAATAAATATACCAGAATTTGCGTAACAGGAGAGTATGAAACTGATGAATAGAAAAATCCTTTGTGCAGCCATTAAAGACCCATTCTCCCTATCAGAGGTAATCCAATATATTTCGAGAGGGGAGCCTTAGAACGCGTGATCACCAATAAGTTTTGATCTGGGGCCGACTAATATTAGCCTTATTAATTTTTTGTATTTTTTTAGCACCGTGCCTCTACTACCCATATGTACTAATTACGCTAGTATGTTATGAATGAGAAAGGTTGGATCTAGAGTAAATGTACCCGCATTTGCGTGGAGGTAGAGTGAAAAAATCATAAAGGGAAAACCACCCTTGGTACACCCAACTGGGATTCGAATCCCTACTTCCCCATCATTTTCAGTCTAGTCTATTGAGATAGTGACGCCTTAGACCACGCAGCCACCGAGGTGGGTCATTGCATATTATTTTTCCAGAGCTTACAAGTTTTCCCCTCTAGCAATTCTTTCATGAAACGAGAATACCACATTTTGTTTGATAATTAAGTTAGGATTTGTCTCATTTTTTTCTGTTGTCACAACATCCAAGAGCTCTTTTTATTTTTTAAATAGTTGTTTCCTAAATGGTTTCACTATTATCTCTTTTTCTCCATCCAAGCGATGGTTAGATTCATATAAACTTGCTCCATAGTGTAATTAAATGCAGGTAGCAGATAGACTTGTACTAAGACGTGGTGAAAAAATAAAATTAGAACTGTATGAGAGCAAATCTCCTTGCGATATAAATACACCTCAGATAATAATAATAATAATAATAATAATAATAATAATAATAGAAAGTCGTAATATAAATTAACATTTGATAACCATGGCGTCATTCTAGAAATAGACTGAATCTGCCGATGACGAGGGTGGGGTGGACGAGGGTGGGGGGGGGATCAGGGTTCGAATACCGATCGAGTGTATTGAGGGAGTTTTTTCCTGAGAGATTTTTCCACTCTTCCTCCACGTAAATGTTGGTACACTTCCTCTAAGCTCAACCTTACTCATTCCTATTTTATTAGTGTGGTTAATACATACATATGCGTATTTTCCGAATGGGTAGTAATACGTGGTGTGGTAGGGATGAGGTAGGTACAATTTAGAGTAAATATACTCGGAATTTGAATGGAAAAAAATGGGAAACCATTGGAGGGGTAGGGGGAAGGGACTTAACACCCTCAGTTCACCCACTCGGGATTTGGAACCAGACCTACCAATCACCGGCAAAATAGACTAAAGCTAGCTTGATATTTAGACCTCCATCCATCAATGTGGATACAAAATGTCATAGAACATCAAATGTTTGAATCCCGTTCTGGTGTACTGGGAATGTTTTTTTCCTAAATGGTTTCACAATATCCCTCCACGCAAATATGGATTCACTTCCTCTAAATTCAAACATATTCATCCCTAAATAATCATCGTAATGGGTGCATATGCTTTTAGCCCAAATGGATAGTAAGACGTGGCGATAAACACAAAAAACTTCTTGGAGAAGCGAAAAGTGTTAAAAGCATATCTATAAATTACCTTTCTGGGCTTAGTGAGCGTAAACAGAATATAAAGTGAACGCTTGAGCCTGTAAACCTTTGCTTTTTGTGTCACACTGTATAGCATCCCATTGATCTATTATGTATGTCGACCGAAGTGTAGAGCAGTAATCGTCGAGCGTGCACTACTGAAGCTTCCAACAGGACAGTCTTCAATTGTTTGAGGCTCCGGAAACCCTCCCTCTATATCCCCCCCCCCTCCTTAATCCTTCATCATCCTCCCGCGTAGCTATATGGCTTCTGTTCCTCCTGTATGAAGAAGTGTCAAGAGGGATGAAGGGGAGGATAGAATGAAACGTGGCCTCACTTGACGGCCCAACTTGACCGCTTACAAAATATCCCGACGACATGGAAACACTCCAAACATGAGGTTGCCCCATTTCACTGTAGGTTACTGTGATCGTGTGAGAAACGTGAGGGAAGGTCGGTGTTTTTGCAGCTTTTATAGTAAAACAATTTTTTTGACCAAAATAAATCAAATATTTCTCCAGTAGAAGGATATGGTTTAATTTTCTTCATATGGTTAACTCAATGGTTCTTGAATGTTTGTCATGATCATAGCGGCATTAGATGACAAACATTTAAATTAATAGAAAAAGTTGTCATTAATTTCTAGGACACCCTTGACAGATATTCAAAAACCGCTGAGGTCAACTATGTGAAGAAAATTGAGCTCTAATGTTTCTACTGGAGAATTTTTATTTTTATTTTGGCAAAAAAAAAGTTTTGCAATAAAAACTGCATAAACTGCACTCGATTCTACTACATACCCACCTTTTATGAAGAGTGTGTAGGAAAACACAAGTACTCACCAGAGAGATTGGTATGTCCAGCGAGTCCTAGAGGCAGTGTTGCCGGATGTATAACAGTACTCACCAGTGGGACTTGTATCGTTCATTGAGTCCTAGAGGCAGTGTACCCGGATGTATAACACTACTCACCAGTGGGACTTGTACGTTCATTGAGTCCTAGAGGCAATGTACCCGGATGTATAACACTACTCACCAGTGGGACTTGTACGTTCAGTGAGTCCTAGAGGCAGTGTACCCGGATGGGCTCGAGCGGCGGCCCAGGCGTACCAAGGGCAGGGTTTGTCAGGAGTTGATTGAGGGTACACTGCTAGGAAGGGGCTACGGCCGGCGAACGCCCCGAAGTGACTCATCAACCCTAACCTGTAAATATAGAACAGATCAAGAATATTGTTATGACATTTGAGTAAAAAATGTGCGTTTTAACGTAATATAATATAGGCTTCACTCGCTTCCGTGTTAGAATGGTCTAAGGCGCCACTCCCACAATATACTTCACTGCTGATGATGGGATTATCAGGGTTTGATTCCCGGTTGGTTGAACTAAGGATGTCCTCTTTCTCTCTCCACGTTAAAACGGGTTCAATTCTTCTAAATCAACCTTCCTCATCCATAACACATTAATACATTAGTACATATGCGTGTAGCCCAACTTTTTTTAGTGCCGCATCTTATACCCGTTTGGGTTGTGTGCCTATGTACTAATTACACTAATGTGTTAGGGATGAGGAAGGTAGAATTTAGAGCAAGTTCTAGGGTACACCCGTATTTCCGTCGATGGAAAGTGGAAAACCATTTGTAAAAAACACTCTCGGGGAACCCATGCGGGATTCGATTTTCCCGTCATTTTAGTCCAGTTTATTGCGAGAGTGACACCTTAGACTAGCGGTTGGCAACATATGGCCCACCGACTTATTCTTACAGGCCCGCGAAAGGTTTAGCAAATACACAACAATTGTGTTAATAAAAATGTACTAATAACTAATTAGTAATTACTATATGAGAAATATAAATTTGAAATATTTAGCTTGATTTTTTTTCCAAACTGGCCTACCAATTTTTTTTTTAAAACCTCATATGGCCCGAGATATAAAATAGTGTGCCGACCCCTGATTTAGACCATGCAGCCACAGAAGCGGGCAAAAAAAAAGTGACGAAGTCATAAACTATGTAATGTTTCTATCCCCCCCCCCCCAACAAAATTTTTTTTTTTTTCCTTTTTTAAAAACCCAACTAATAGGTTTTTTCCCCTCTTTTTTTTTGGTATTTTACTGAGCCCC
>CABFWO010001047.1:164480-183898 GCA_902155825.1 Timema genevievae | reverse complement strand
CCCCCCCCAGTACATTTTGTTTTATTCTCCTATATGAAAACCCAACATAGAGGTTTTTTTCCCCCATTTATTTTAGGTATTTAACGTGCCCTTTACTTACCAACTATTTATATCAGCACACGAGAATTTCTATGAGCTAGAGCGAAAGGGCCTACCAGTTTTTTCCGGGAAATATATTTTCAAATATCTTGTAGGGTTCTTTTACATGTCACAATATACATAGGACCGACTGATTCACTTTCCCTCCGAAGGAAGTTGTGCTATGGATTTTCATCACACAAGAAAAATCCATCGATTCCGGCTGGGTTTGAACCCACGAATATCGGTTCCTGAAGCGAGCACTTTATCTCAATACTACTGTGGTTGACTTTATTACTATTATTATTGTTATTATTATTTATTTTATTATTATTATTATTATTATTGCAATGAGTACGTTGCTGATATGCATCGGTGGGTTTGTGGACTAAAACGTCAATCTGGTTTAGTTTGGTTTAAAGTTGACGGGAATGTTGGGGTTAATATCTCGGACTGATGTACTAAGTGTTAGTTTTCATAAAGAATTCTCCAATCTCTTGCCACGAAGATTAGGGTACATTTCCTCTAGCTACTACCTTAATTACCCTTACCTCATTAGTGAATTTATAAGGGTAGATAGTGCGGATTGGTAATAATACGTGGTGCAAAATACATTTACCAAACAAGGCCTCACAACAATTTTACACGAACAGTTTTGTCCCCGTTTCCATGTCAACTAAGCTTCTAAATATTTTTGAGCAGGAAAGTGCGAGTTATTCTAAATTGAAATCCAATGTAAGCTTCTCTTTATTTCAGAAGTCCAACATGAATTTCTCTATCTCTGAAGTCTCAAGTAAGCTTCTCTCTCTGAAGTATTAAGCTTCTTTCTTTGAATTCTAAAGTAAACTTCTTTCTCTGAAGTCTCAAGTATACTCTTCTCTCTGAAGTCTCAAGTGAAACTCTTATCTCTGAAGAACAAAGTAAACTTGACTATCTCTAAGATCAAAGTAAACTTAGCTCTCTAAAGTCTCAAGCAAGCTTCTCTTGTGAAGTCTCAAGCAAACTTCTCTCCTGAAGTCTCAAGCAAACTTCTCTTGTGAAGTCTCAAGCATATTTTTCTTGTGAAGTCTCAAGCAAACTTCTCTCTGAAGTCTCAAGCAAATTTCTCTCCTGAAGTCTCAAGCAAACTTCTCTTCTAGAGTCTCAAGCAAACTCCTTTTGTGAAGTCTCAAGCAAATTTCTCTTGTTAAGTCTCAAGCAAACTTCTTTTCTGGAGTCTCAAGCAAACTCCTTTTCTGAAGTCTCAAGCAAATTTCGCTTGTAAAGTCTCAAGCAAACTTATCTCTGAAGTCTCCAGGAATCTTCTCCCTCTCTGTTTCCAAATAATGCTGCCGGAAGTGATTGCCCTATGGATGAGCCCACCCTACCAAGCAGTTCTCTTCCGTATAGTTTGTCTGTATTGCAGCATCGCCACGCGTCGAATCTTCATTTACATCCTCCTCGTGTGGGCTCGCCTTTACTTCTACCAAGTCGTCTGGAACATTTTATTCGATGATATAAACGAGTTTGTTAGAAAACAAAACCCCATCGTGCGATGTTTAGTCACCGTATGAGTTTGGGAGAACATGTCTTTGGATAATTGGGACAGCGGCTATTTTTGTCATCGTGGATATCGTTTCTTTGGATAATATAGTAAAATATATTGTATTTTTATATGTTTTGCATGATATATTATAAATAATAACTTATGTGAAGCAATAGTATTGTGTTTTTACATAAATGTTTAGGGGGTGCTTTCGCAAATGGGTATCATTGCATACTCCTACCACTATGCTTAAGAGGACTTTACTTTGTTTTCACTGAGTCCACTTCCGGCCATGAGGAAGGTTGAATTTAGAGGATGTGTACCCACATTTGGTTGATGTGAAAGAGGGAAATCTTTTTTTTAAACACTCATAGTACACTAGACCAAGATTCCCCAATCTCCCCATCATTTAAAGTCCAGTACAGGCCTATTGCGAGTCTGACGTCTCAGACCATTAATTATAGTCAAATTTTAAAAAGAAGTATCTTATTCGACAGCTAGAAAAGCTACCAGATCTTCTTTAACGTAATTATACGTCAGGTCATTTGAGCTGCAGCTGTCACTTTTGATAGATTTTATCAATGCCTATAAAATAACACTAATAATACAATAAAATGCTATCAATTTTGGTAGCAAAGAGTTTGTATTTTATAAAAAGGCTCTTAGTATGAAAAATAGACTGTATCTACATAACGTACGTTGACGTCACGTGAAATACATAAGTATCGACAAGAGAACCAATAAAAGTAAATATGAAACAATACAAGATTATCAAACGGCTCATTCTGATTTGGAAGCCAGTGAACTTGAAGCAGTAACCGTCAATGCAATAAAGAAGTAATTCCTTTCAGTTAGGTTTAAACAAGTGTCGCGTTGTTCAATGCTGCCAGAGTAAGCAAAGTTCGTTTTAATAGTACTTGTGGTGTTGAGCTAGACCACCGAGGACGGGGAGATCGAGGTTCGAATCTCGGTCGGGTGAACTGGGGGTGGTTTTTCCTAAACGGTTTTTCACTCACCCTCCACGCAAATGCGGGTTTACTTCCTCTAAATGCAACCTTCCCCATTCCTAATCCATTAGTGTAATTATTACTTAAGCGTATAGCCCGAACGGGTAGTAAGACGCGGTGCTAAATAAATAAATAAAATAAATAAATAGTACTTGTGAATGGTTCTCATTACTCAGTAGGGTCCAGGTATCAACGGAGATTCGTTCCCGTGGGAAATATATTTAAAGCAGAGCATCTGTATGATTGGTCAAATGGGGACAGAGAGGGTATAACATATCATAGGTACAGTTTTAACAAGCTTTGCTTACCCTGGCAATAGTTCACACCACGCCACTGACTACAACCAATAGATTAAGCTGAAATCAGGTTACGGAAAGAAAAGAGAAATTTGTCTTCAACAGTTTTTTACATCTTATATTTTTCAACTAAGCCCGCTTTGGAGGATGCATGCTCTAAGGCGCTCTTATCGCAATAGACTTGACCGCCGAAGATGGAGAACTCGAGATTCAATACCGGTTGGATGTACTGAGGGTGTTTAAAAAATAATGGTTTCCACTCTTTCTCCATGAAAATGAGGGTACATTTCATCTCAAATTCAACCTAACTATTGTTTAACACATTAGTGTTTTTAGTACGGAGGCGTACAGCCAGAATGGGTAGTAAGATGCGCTGCTAATATATATATATATATATATATATATGATTATAGACTATATGCACACTTGTAGTTACTTAATTATTTATGATCAGAAATAATAGATCAATTATTTTTACCCTTAATTTAAAATAAATGGTAAAGTGCACCGCAAAGACATTCTCTTTCTTTGATCTTAAAATAAAGACATTTAATAAAAACTCGTAAAATTTGTTAAATGAAATAATGTACACTGTTGCAGAAACATAAATTTAATAATATATATAATATGTAATATAATGTGCAAAAATTTAATAATATTCAATGTTGTTATGAGTGTTTTTTTTAACTTTCTCATCTAGATAGAAAGTATTGCAATCGTGAAAAGTAATGATCTCAAAATTTTGACTACTTTTTATGATTTGTGTGCACCCTAACCCAAAAATAGTGTATTTCATAATTTTGTCCGTCCGAATGTCCCCGGCCACAGATCTGAAACGGTTCGGTGGATTTTATTCAAACTTGATATTTAGATGTGATAGAGAAATACCTCAAAACATATATTTTTGGATTTTGACCCTAGCCCTTAAATTAAGGGTAGTTTTATTATTAGTTAGTTCAGAAAATTTGAAATATTTAAAAAATGGCTTTATTTTGTCTAAAATTTATATTTGGGGAGTGTTTGACCTTACAAATAAAACTGTTTGGCTTACTTGTTTTTTAGAAAAAACTGTTTTAAGAGATATTTAGGCCTACTGATGCCAGATTTTATTTTATTCAAAATATTAAAAATTGGCTCGAACGATTTTGCTAAAAATTGGTATCTGAGTACTATTTTACATACTGATTAATATAATATTGCTACCAGTACAGGCAAACTAATCTGAGGTTTTTTCTAAAATGTTTTTCCATACTCTCTTTACGCAAATGTGGGTACACTTATTCTAAATTCAACCTTCTTCATCACTAACACATTGGCGTAGCTGGTGGGTTTACATTACGTATGCGTACGGCCCAAACGGGTAGTAAGATGCCATTCTAAACTAGGCCTATAAAAATTACTTTTTATAGTATGCTCAGTAAACTTTAACTTGCTTGATGAGATTTAAACTAATTTTTATATAAAAAATAAACAAACAGGCTACCCCAATATAAATTAAAGTTAAATCCACCACGTAAAGATAAAAAAAAACACATTCAACCATCACAGACTGAAAACATCAGTAGAAAAAAAAACCTGCCAATAGTACCTCAAACTGTANAGACTGGTGATAGCACTTCACATGATGGCCCAGCCAAGTGGCGATTGAGCGGCGTTTTATCGGACCCGCACTTCAAATCTTGTGGCACTCTTGTGGCCAAGGTACGTGACTGCCATCTAGTGGAGAGAGAAACTAGCATCTCCTCTTTTTTTTATATAAAACACAACTACTTTTTCTTTTATAAATTTATTTTTTTCTTCTTCTCTAACTGTTTGCACGATTGTATATTCTCTCTCTCTTTAGCATCGCTTTTTACCACCCGTTCGGGCTATACGCCTATGTGCTAGTTACACTAAAGAGTTAGAGATCAGGAAGGTTTAATTGAGAGGAAGTGCACCCGAATTTGCGTGGAGGGAGATTGGTAAACCATTTAGTAAAAAACTCAGTGTACCCAACTGGGATTGAACCCCGACCTCCCCGTCTTCGACAGTCTAGTCTAAAACGAGAGTAGCGCGTTAGACCACGTGGCCACCGTAGCGAGTTTTTTTCACTTTCTCTATGACTTTTAATCATGTTCAACTTTGGTGATCAAACGGTCTAAGGCAGGTGATTCCCATACCCGCAGCCCTCAAGTTTGTACTGTGAATCCCACCAGATAAAATTGAAATATTTCAAATTGCATGAATATAAAACAAACCAGGCCCTTGTGTTTATTATATTCGGCACTAGGTATTATAAATATCATATTTTATGGCCCCCTTGGGCACAGACAAGTAAGAAACAGACTCTCAACCTTACGGGGATTTCGCTGCGCTCTTTTTGCCATCTTGAGTCCTTCAACACTGGGCTTCGCTAGTGTCACTGCTGGGTAATGATAGGACTAACCGCAGCGATTCCTAGTGGTGAAGGACTCAAGCTGCCAAAAGGAGCGCAACCATTTTAACCTAGAGGTTGAGTGTCTGGGTATATTATTTGTCTGTGCCCCCGGCCAATTCCCCAATAACCTATGTGGCCTTCTGTCGGAGAAGAGTTGGAAATGCCTGGTCTAAGGTGTCACTCTTGAAATAGACTGGACTGCCGATGACAGGGATATCAGGATTCGAATCTCAGTGGTTTTTTCCAAATTTGCTCTTAACTCTCTCTCTCTCCACGGAAATGTGAGTACATTTACTCTAAAATCCTACGTTCCTAATCCCATCAGCGTAACTATAATACAATTTGTACCGCAACATGTGGGACCCACTTTGTGGACAGGAGACACAACAATTATGAAAAAAGTTCATGTAAACATGTGTCCCATTCGACCTTTTTCCTAGTTATAGTCTTGTTTGTAATCAAAAAATAAAATGTATTGCAATGATTGCATTCAGGCTAAAGGTGGCCATCTTGAGCACCCCCTATAATGTCAAGCAGCTCCACATTACTGGAGTACAAACATGACCATAACTCGAAAACAAGGACACATGTTTTTACCAACTTTTTTCATTGATTTGTGTCTCCTATCCACCGCTGAGGTAGGTCCGACATGTTACGGTACTTCCTGTATATGTGTACAAACCAAATGGGTAGCAAGAAGCGGCGCATAAAAAAAAATCACCCTTCACGCAATAATTGCATATACATTTATCTTCTAGATACCTACTCAATTAATGTAATTAAATCTATATAGTTAGAACGGGAAGTATGATAAGGTATAAAAAAATAATTGAACTGGTGGCAATGGCGGTGTCTTCAAATACAGAGATAGGCCGTTTTGCCGCGGCAGTCCTCTCACTTACCGGGAAACTACAGTCTTCTTGTCACATCAAATTTGCATGAAGACTTAAAGCACTCCTCATCCCTTCAGGTAGTAAAGTGTTTCAAAGATGGAAGCGGGAGGAGTAAAGTGGAGGGGATAAGGGGTTGGGTGATAGAAAGCTCTTGTAGGAAATCAAAACGAACCACTTTACTTTACAGCCACGATAAAGTTGGCTTCGTACACTGTCAACAAATTCTATCTGATAATTAGTTCGCAAATGGTTTTACGGTGTATTCTCTTTTTTAACTGGAACTTTATAAGGTCTAAATGTCCGTCCACCAGTGGCGTGACTTGGAGTGTTACCAGGGTAAGCAGAGATAGTTTAAATTGTACCTATGTGAAATGTTTTCATCACTCAGTAGAGCACTCATTGTCCAGGTGTCAATGGGGGGTCACGGTGCTCAGGCGTAAGGCACCGACCGGCCCGACTGTACGGTGGCCGGGACGCGATCTGGGCCCGCGCACGTTTCATATAAACGAGCACTAGACTGTCTTTGCCACCTTCCGGTACTGACAGATCTCTAAAAATCCTGTCGGGGAGGTCCCTTGGCAATGTGACGGACGGTGGAGTCCGGCATAGCCAAGGCCCCGACAAGGTCATCTGTGTGTGAGGAGCGGGGTTCCTCGACACACACTAAGCGGTTGGTAGTGCGTACCCGTGTTGCGGGGATAGCTGGTTAAGGCACCTCCACAAGTTCCCCACTGGGAAACTTTGGACAGCTGGTCTCAAAAGTTCTGGGACGGTAGCAAAGATGTTGGGGGTGAAAGTACTGGGTTTTGAGAAAGAAGTTTGAGGAGACGGCTGTTCGGAGGCTGAGCTCCTTACTTCCTCGTGATGGGCGATCACTAGGAGGAGCCAACTCTTCCCTCCATCCGGTCCCAGTGGAGGGTTTTTTCCCTCACGTAACCCAAGGCAGGCTGGCATGGAAGGGCTGGTACTGGTTTTTTCGGGTGCTCTAGTACCCGGAATGGCACTCATGGACTTCGGTCCATGTCCGGCGAGAAGGTTCCGGTCCTGATGGGTATCGGTGGTTGCATTGTTAGGGGCCTCTGAGCCTAGGTACAATGTAGTAGAAAGCCCTTCGGGAGGGTCTCTTCAGAGATTTAATTGGATATCCATGTCCAGGTATCAACAGAAATACGAACATTATTCAAGTGAATAATGTTATGCAGAACCTGTGTATAATTGTCCAACTGGGGAGCATGTGGGGGAGAATATATCATAGTATAGTTTAAACAAGGACTGCTTTCTCTGGCAACACTCTAAATAGTATATGTATGTTTGGTCAAATAGGGGTCGAATGAGGTAGAACATACAGGGGTAGGCCCTGCAATTTAACAAGCTCTGCTTACCCTATCAACTTTACTTGGATTCAGGAATATATGGGTTTCAAGGACATTACAGTGTTGCCTATTGCTACGCCGCACAATGTTTCTTGCACTCTGACAAGCTGAGAACTCTGAGCAATGAATGTATACATAAGGGGACAGGGGTTTCCATTCCCAGTATAACCTTGAAACACATAAACAAATGACTACTAGTATATACGGCATGCCACTGTCATCTGCGTCCAAGGTGTAATAGGAGACCTTAGGCGTAAATGGAGGCAAGCATATTTCACTTTAATCCCTAACCAAGCCCCAGTGTTGAGTGTTATTTAATTATTTAAAAGAGAAGGGAGGTTTTACCCTCTACCACATTAGTCCTGTGACTGAATCCAGTAATTTCGTGCAACTCTTAACAGGCAGAGCTGAAGTAGCTGTAAAGTATCTACAACAATCGCCCTGTGACTGTACACAGTGTTTTTATGCAACTCCTAAAACAGGCAGCGCTGAAGTAACAGTAAAGTATCTATGACAATCGACCTGAGACTGTACCCAGAGTTTCTGTGTAAATCTTAACAGGTAGCGCTGAAGTATTTAGCAAGTATTTACAACACTTTGTCCTGTGACTGTACACTATGTTTTCTTGCAACTCCTAAAACAGGCAGAGCTGAAGTAACAGTCAAGTAGCTATGACAATCGTCCTATGACAGTACCCGGTGTTTTCGTGCAACTCCCAACAGGCAGCGCTGAATTAACAGTCAAGTAGCTATGACAATCGTCCTGTGACAGTACCCGGTATTTTCGTGCAACTCCCAACAGGCAGCGCTGAAGTAGCTGGCAAGAGAGAAGGCCGAAAAAGCGGACGGCGAAGCGAGCGCATACATAATTGGTATGTCCTGGGAGACACTTTAAACTTTAGAATGTCCTATTAATAATTCACGTTAAAGTAGCAGGCCGTTAGAAACTAAGAGTAGATCAAAACTTGGAGGAAGGAGCTCTCATGGACCACAACGTGCAGCTCAGCAAAGAATGTAACCAGCCTCCGATTTTATTCCTAGGCTTTCAGTCGGGGATGACTTTATTTGTGATGGTTAGTAGGGAAAATAATAGTTTTTTTGACAAGTTTAGGGACGCTGCAGTTTGAAAATAGGCCTACCTTTATCACTGATTTAAAATATATATAATCCTTAATCCATAATTTTTGTTTATCTTTTAAATAACTACAACCTGTTTCAGTGGTCAAATGGTTTAAAGCCGGCTTGGGCAAATTTGTTGCAAATGTGTTGAGAATTTAAATATAAGAATGGGCCACCAAATAATTTTTTTTTATAATATGTAATTTACTATTAAAAAACTATAAAGACAACATATTAAAGGAAGATAATGTGTATTAATGAGTGATTCTCAAATAAATAAGAACTTAATGAGATAAATGCAATTTTGTTCATATCTTTCATAATTTATTTAATTTCAGGTGTAAATTTATTAGTTGAGGTTTTTTTTAAGTACCGAGTCTTACTACCCGTTCGGGCTATACGCTTTGATATTTTTAAAACTGCTTGTAAAATTCATAGGTGTGTTGAATATAAACTGTGTATGATTCCATAAGAATATGTTTTTAATTCTGGTATTTTTATCAGTAGCTATTTATTTTCTTAGATTGATAACTATAGTCTGTTCAGGACACTAGCACTTTCGCAATACTGAATACTGCACTACCAATGACAGGGAGATTAAGGTTCGAATCTCGGCTGGATGTACTAAGGGTGATTTTCCCTAAATTGTATATCACTCTCCTTATATGCGAATGCAGGTGCACTTCCTCTAAATTCAACCTTTCATCCCTAATAAATTATCGTGATTAATATACATGCGTACGACCCAAACGGATAATTTTGTTAGCACCACGTCTTATAACCAGTTCGGGCTATACGCTAACATACTAATTACATTAATGTGTTAGGGCTGAGTAAGGTTTCATTTAAAGGAAGTGTAAGACCTAGGAGAATTTGCGTGGAGAGAGAGTGTAAAAGCATTTAGTAAAAATTATCTTCAGTAAAGTCGATCGAGATTTGAAACCTGTCTATTGTGAAAGTGACGCCTTCCTAGAAAATTCGACCAGTGAAGTGTGTATTACTGATAGGATTATGGCCTCCAATCAAGTTTTTTGTTTGGTGTTATACAAGTGTAAGACTGTTGCGAAAATTATTTAAGTTTTAGGCCTAATTTTAATTTTTTTAGCAACGCGTCTTACTACCCGTTCGGTTTATAGGCTTAAGTACTAATTACACTAATGGATTAGGAATTGGGAAGGTTGGATTTAGAGGAAGTGAACCCGCATTTGCGTGGAGGGAGAGTGGAAAACCATTTAGGAAACCACCCCCCCCCTAGTTCACCCGACCGAGATTCGAACCTCGATCTCCCCGTCCTCAGTGGTCTGGCTCGACTGGCGCGTTAGCCAACTACGCCACCGAGGCGAGTTAAAATTATATAAGTGTTTCTGTAGCTTCGTAAGAAATAAGGGGGCAGGGTTCAATCCCAACATTTTAAAAAACTGGGTGAGTGTTGAGCAGTGTTTTAAGGTGTACAGGACAAAACATTGAGTTTTAATGATCATATAATATGTTTGGATAGTAGTAGGTCTGAAAAACAAATTAATCGCAAATTTTTGCATGATTTCTTATTCATTTATAAGCTTTTCTTTTACGTTCTCTAGGCTTTATTTAGCTTGGTACCAAGGCTTTTATTTTTTATGAAGAGCTGGAAGGGGTTCGTTTATTAGGATATAGTCTCGAAAGGGGAAAGCGACTGGTGAAAGTTTGAGAAATATCTCTCTAGAGGATATTTAGAGAATGCTTTCATGGTAATTAGAGGCATTTTAACTTATTTAAAATAAAGTTTTTTTTTAAAACAGTTCATAATATAATTCTGGACAAAACTTATACACAAATATAACTGATTTAAAATGCTTCCTCTTTAAGTTAGCCAATGCTATCTACTATACTCTCACCACTGATCTAATTAGCTCTTCTAAGGTGCTTGGGCTATAAAAATAATACATTAGATTCCATGTGCATTTAAATTTAAAGTAAAAATCTTTAATAAAAAAGCCTTCTTCAGTCCAATTTTCATTTTCAAAAAAGGTGGAAATGTTACTAGAGTAACTCTCACACGCGTATTCGTCGAATCATAATTTGCACCTTTCACTTTTGAGAGGTAACATCATTCAATACCTATAACATTACTAGTAGTTCTGTTAACAGTAGACCTCAATTTCTCCATGTTATTATCGTTACTACAGTCTTACTCTTTTTCTTTGGATTTCAAGTTGAAATATCTCCTATAATTTAATTGGATTTTAAATTGATATTTTTCCTTGGCGAACAATTATTTAAAACAAAATTAATACTATTATCAATAGTACATTGTATGCATATATAATAACTACTGTTCACCAGTTTAAGACGTCATTATCGCAATAATTATCAACATTATAAAATAATACACTTTAGATACTCGATCAATTTGAGTTTTAAATTCAAATCATTTGACGTGATCTACTAAACAAAAAGCCATTTATTCGGCATCAGATCGAAAAAACCATGTACAGTGCATACGTTGCGTGGCCTAAGCTCCAATAATATCCCTGTCAAATTTCGTTAGAATTGGTCAACCAATTTGACAGTCATCGGGGAACAAACCTCTAGACATAAGACAGAAGAAATTCCAAAACAAGCAAGTTAAAACAGGACTTCGATACTCTTTGTCAATAGCCCTGATAATTTAATAAAATGTTATCAATTTTTGTTTCAAAAAAAGTTTGTGATGATTTCTAAAAGGCTCTTCGTATGAAAATTGAGCTGTAGGTTATAAAATACTACTAAAACGGAAACCAAAATACTCCCCTGTAGTCAGCTTCGAGCGTGTTAGACGCGCGTGTGGCAAGTTGACGGTGTGCATGAAAGGAAGAGAAGATTGCCTCCAATCCAAGATGACGTCTAAATAGGGCGACGCTCCGAGACGACAAGCGGCTTAACTCATGAGGCGTCTTCCTCCCTTGAGACGCTCCCCCCGTACCCGCCCGAACCCTATTCCCTCCCTCCCCCTCTTTTCTTCATCTAAACCCAGGATCTCTTAGGGCCCTTTTCCACCTCGGGCGGGGATTTAATCGTTCATGAGTTGACGACAGTCTGGGTGGGGGTGTATGGGTGGGGGGCCTAGGCCTCCTTCCTCCCCTCCCCCAAATCGAGCAAGTCAAGGCAACTCTATAGCAGCCAGGTCTCAGCAGCGTAAATCGAAAAGTATTGATTTTAACCGTTGCGGTTCGAGGATGGAGGGCCATTTGTTTTTATTGTTAAAAATAGGTTTGAACTATTATTTTTCTTTGAGATTTAATTTGTTTTTTTAGATTCGGTGATGCTATATTCCGTTTAATAAACTTTATGATGGGATAAGTAAAGTAACGTAACGCAGGCTGGAGGTGGAGTTGGGGGGGTCAGGCTAAATGTCTACTTAGTGTTACATGAGGAGGGGGTTGAAAGAAGTTAGGATTGTTTATAGATGAATGACCCCTTACGCGTTTTTTATAGGTTTTCTTATGTATTTGTTTGTCATTGTGCTCAAACAGCTATTTAAAAAAAACTTTAAATACTAAAACAAATAAAATTAATGATACAACATAAACGTAAATTTTCTTTTTACATGTAACCATTATTGTAATTAGAAACTTATTTTTTAAATCGGTTAGTAAACTACCTTAATTAATTTTTCCTTAAAGAAGAAACCTATTATTTTGACAAGCATATGAAACACTTTTTAGATATAATATTTTAACATAATTACTATATTAGTTAAAAAATATATACATTTATTTTTTTCAAAAATTCAGTATTTATTAAACTAACTTCAAGGTAATATTTTTAGAAAAGTGAAAACATGTTGAACAATCTCCAGATAACTTCTTTGAACTGTTAAAGCCAATTTTTAGAGATTAAAAAAAATCAAAATAATTTATCAGTTAATTACCATGAAATCAATTTTGTCTAAATAAATTAAGCAAACATTTAATACTTACCATATAAAATAATCCCAAGATATTTATTTTAAAACAAAAATTATTAAATTTATTTTCGTAAAATTAAAAATTTTCAAAAATCAAGCTTTAGTTAACTATATTTAATCTAAGAGCTAGAATAAAAACCAACGAATTGGCCCGGATATATGACCATATAACAACTAAATGGCAAATTTGAACGATAGCCATCGAACCGTTTCTGCTTAAGATCCAAGGACGGACAGACAGACAAACAGAACTGTAAGATCCCCATTCAAGGATGCTCGCATCAGTCGCCGAACGGTCCAAGGCAGTGTGGTTCAACCGGTGGCCCGCGGACCACCACAAATGTGGCCCTCATATTAACCCGGAGGACAACTAAGGGTAAACCCTTGGTAGGAGATGTGAAATAGTTAATGAGTTAAAAAGGCCTTGATTGCATTTTATCATACATTTATTTGATTAATAAAATTATGTATAAATATATAAGCCTATATTTATAATACAAGCTGTTTGTAAAAGAGTGGGAGTGCACATTTCATAAAACATTTTTGAGAGATTAATAAACCTATTCTTGGAACTAGAATTTCAAAGAATCTACCAACCAAAAATACAATTTATTAGACGTATTCGGTTTTTTTTAGCACCAAGTCTTACTACCTGTTCCGGTTATACAAGTATTATGTATTAATTACGTTAATGAGCTATGTATGAGGAAGGTTGAATTTACTGTAAGTGTATCCGCATTTGCTCGGAGGGCAAGTAGAAACCCATTTGGGGGGGGAACTTTAGTCTAACATGAGAGTGACACCTTAGACCATGCGGCCACCGAAGAAGGTTATTGTAAATAGTTTTTAATTAATTGTTGTTTGTAGGCTTATATTAAGTTATTGGGATTACCAAATATATCTTCGATACACGGTACAAACTGATGATAATATTAGTCCCGTGGGATGAAAATCGTTGGACCAGACTGGTCTAAGGTGTCACTCTCCCGTCAGATTGGCCTGATGATGGGGACATCGGGGTTAGAATACCGGTAGGCATACCGAGGTTGGCTTTTCCTAAATGGTTTCCAATTCTCCTTCCATGCAAATGAGGTTAGACTACTTACCTCCTTCCTCATCTCTATCCCATTATAGTAATGATCATATATGCGTATAACCTCAACAGGTAGTAAGAAGTGATGATAAAAAAAAGTTCGGGGGCATATACCACGACAGATTCATCTTAATCTTGAGGATTTTTTTTCCCCATCAAAATACTTTCTCTATATGATAAAGTAAAAAAATTATCTAAAGAGAGAGATTTATCAAGTTGTTTCTAAGCCTATTTATCGAGCCCGCCCTTTATGGTCCCGTTTTGTCGACAAGCGGCGATTATCGGAAGAACACGTCAGAGCTCGTTATGAAAAAAACAACAGTGAGGCTTAATCTTCCATGAATTTCTCGGTCCATCGCGCCAACCGAGTTGTTACCAACGTGACAGCAAGGAAAGTGCCTCTAGATTGGGGTGCGGTGTAGGGTGGCAACACTGTCACCAACTTCTGAACGATTAAGTTGTGAAAGGGGTGACTGGAAGGAAGGGAGGGAGGGTAATATTGGGGAAGGGAATAGATGTGGAAGGAACGGATTTGGTAGACAAGTGCTTTCAGACAAATGCATCATTTTGCGTGCTGCTAGTTTAGCTCTAGATTATATTTTAAAAATTCTGAATCAATTTTATTCAAATATTGAATTTATAAAATCAATTAGTTTATTTGAAAACAAAAATACACGATAGGAAGAAAAATGCAGATGGCAGTTTATATTTGCATTCAACATGCTTCCACCAGTCGCTAAAGATATTATATCAAAACTGATTGCTGTTACAATTATCAGAAAAGTGTGTGGTTTGATTTAAACAATGGCACAAGCTGCACGGGCTTCCCCTATTTAACTAAAAAAAAAAAAGAGTCGTCGAACCAGTTTATGTAACATTTTGTATAAGTTTTATTCCTGATAACTATACGAGTATTAAACTTGTCTTATTATATATTAGTAGGGTGATAGGGTTAGAAAACTACACCTGGTGCATTTGATCCAAACCAAAATCCTCACACCCACCTCCTCGGTGGCGTAGTTAGCTAACGCGCTAGTTTCGTGTTTAGCTAGACTGCCGAGGACGAGGAGATCGAGGTTCGAATCTCGGTCGGGTGAACTAGGGGTGGTTTTCCCTAAATGGTTTTCCGCTCTCCCTCCACGCAAATGCGGGTTCACTTCCTATAAATTCAACATTTCCAATTCCCAGCCCATTAGCTTAATTAGTATTTAAGCGTATAAGTCGAACGGATAGTTGGACGCGATGCTAAATAAAAAATTTATAAAACAAAAAATACTCATTTTTGGTCCAGTCCTGAGTTTTAAAATATTTTTAGTTAATATGAACCCGTTTCCGTGGCTCAATGATCTTAGGCGCCACTCTTGTGTTAGACTGGCCTGCTGATGACGGAGAGATCGAGGTTCGAACCCTGGTGGGTCTACTGAGAATAGTTTTTCCTAATAATGGTTTCTCAATCTCCTTGCCCGCAAATGCTTCCTTCCTCATCCCTACCCTATTAGAGTAATTATCACATGTGCGTGTTTATTGAACAGGTAGTAAGACGTGTTGATGAAATAAAGTGTATCAAGAGGACAAATTTAAATATAATATTATTTCATTTCCTAGAATGAGTGTAGGTTTGTTCAGTAAAGTGACATACAAACGTTTACGATATACTTTGTTTAAAAAATTGATCAAAAGCAAGCTCCCATATCAGTTAAACAAAAACACCTGGCGGCAAAAAGGAATACTTGATTCAAGATTGTTGTGTTTTTTGTGGGTTTTTTTGTGAGGCAGCTGCACCTTTTGATTGAAACCGCTCTCGCAAACAAGTTAACTACTTACAATATCAAATTAAAAACTATGCTTACTTTTTTTAACTCACCTTCCAAGCCTTTTATTATGATGGTAGTCAGACAATCGTATCTTCTGATCAAAGCACTTTGTTGCAGTGGGCGTTATTTTCAATCCAGTTTCTCAGAACAAGTATGATGTTTCTTTGACTTTTATGGGCCTTTTGTTTTTTCATGAAATGAACATTTGTTAGACAGTGCAGTAACTCAATTTGAAGCAACTAGGGCTTAGAAATAATTTTAGTTGATTAAGTTCAAGCGTAGGGGGAAGCTTCAAAACTTTCAATCCGTTAAATCTTGCTAGGATTCGTATTGAATTTGAAATTCCGAACTTTAATATATGAAAGATTCTAGTCGTATTCTAAATTTAGGATTCGAATATTCAAAGTCAATTCAAATATTCTTATTATGTGAAATTTAAATCTAAAAGTCAAACTTTTAATAGTATAACTTTTTATTAAGTTAGCATAAATAAGTCCATCATTTTATTTAACAAAATATTCTTGCAAATTTAAATTTATAATGTAATCTTTATTTAAACATGATGTAATAACTTATTTTTATTGTGTTCAATTTAAATACACGTGTGTGGATATAGAATTAAGCTTCATTTCTTATTAATACTCGTTTAAAAATATTTTTAATAAAACATTATATTTAATTTGGGTTAGGTTCGATTTAAGTATAATTATGTGTGTAAATATATAATTAATCTTCATGTCAGATTCGTATTCATTTAGAAATATTTTTAACATAACATAATATGTAATTTTGATTTGGTTCGAAACGTTTGAATTATTAGATTGTATATTCGGATTAAATTCGAGTTTTTTATAATTAATAATAAAATATTCGGATTCAATTAAAAATTTAAAATATTTAACTAAGACAGGTTAAAATAAATTAGGCTACTTATTCAAACAACCAAAAAACTTATAATTCGTATTTATGGGTTTATTTATCCATTTAGTGCCAAATTATTAGAGTATGAAAGCCATAGTTATAGCATTTATTCATTTTCCTGAACAATAACCTCTAAATTAATGATGTTTATAATCCTAATTCAATATTTAGATTTCTGAGATTAAAATAATAAACAAAAAAAACTTAATATTTGTTCTTAAAAATCACAATTCATAGCTAAAAAAAGTAATTATTAACTAAATAATAAAATAACGAACTCATTTCAGACCACGCTGAAAAGAGCTCTTTGAAAATTCCCCTACCAAGGATTATATTAACAAAACTAGGAATTGGCATGAACAAGTGGATATCATTTGACGAGAGCGCAGCTTGTACATTTTGTTCAGCCATTATTTATTAAAAGAGCTTGTGAAATAGAGATACAAATTAGACACCAATCCCTGTATTTTAATATTTTTTTAAAAAGTGTATTCGATATCAAATAAAATTTTAACCAAAATCAGATAATAAATTGAGCATTTTTATAATGCTATTTTGGGGGACAATCATTCTAGACGTAAATTAGACAGGTTTTTTACAAAAATAATGTGTTATTGAATAGCGAGAATAAATCAGATCTGTTAAATGTATCGATCAGTGGCGTGGCGTGGAATGTTGCTAGGTTAAGAGGCTTTTGTAAAAACCGTACCTGCGGATTGTTCTCATCACTCAGTAGATGACTCATTAGCCAACTATCGATGAAAATACATTCCCATGTAGAGCAGAACCTATACATGGATTGGTCAAATGGGGACCAAGTGCAAGAAAACATGTCACTGGTAATGTTTTAACAAACTGTGATCACCCAAACTGTGATCACCCTGGAAACACTTCACGACACGCCACTGGTAGCTATATATATATATATATAGAGAGAGATAGACTGTATATTGTTACCATAAATATGTATATAGGCCTATAGCGCCTATAAGTTATCATATAACTTATATATATGGCCTTTAAGTTATCTCATTACTATATATATGTATATATATTATATATATACAGGGTGTATATTAATTTGTTCCAAATATTTTAGGGACGTATTCCCATCGAACAAACCCTAAGAAAAGATCATACAAACTAGAAAGGCTTAGTTTTAAATTATTAAAGATTTTTCTTGACGATGGATTGGTCGTGGGGGATCTATTGAATTGCCTGCTCGATCACTAGATTTGAACCCGATGGATTTTTATCTCTGGGGAAATTTAAAGTATATTGTTTACGCAACTCCTGTGCCTGATATTGACGTTTTAAGAGAGCGTATCGTAAATGTATGTGAGAAAATACGTAACACCATAGGTGTTACCCAACAGAGTACGACATAGCATGAAACGCAAGCTCAGAGGATGCATCAAAGCAGGAGAACACTATTTTGAACAGTTTTTGTAACACAATGTTCTGTCTTGTGCTTATGTTAAACTTTGTCTTGTTTAATTGCATTACTTCTTCTGTTGGATTGCTTATTTATTAACTGAACAAAAAAATCCTCTTATCTCAAAAACTAAGCGTTTCTAGATCCATGTTTATATGGACATTTCCTAGTGTTTGGTTGATGGGAAAACGCCCCTAAAATATTTGACACCAACTAATATACAAGCTGTATATATAATGAAAGGGATGGGTTATGGTAAATGATTGTTGAGAACGACACCCTGATACAATAAATACAACAATTGAAGAGTACAGGGGAAAAGGGGGAAGTTCAAATTTTAACTCAAATTGAGTTAGTGTCACCATCTGCTAAACAATTATGAAACCTTTCTAATGCACTCTCTTATATGGTTTAAAGAGGTATCTGTCATATTTAAAATAATTTAAAAAGGTATTTGTTGAGGCTCTTATGAAGTTTGAAATGTTAATGTTGTTGTTCTGGAAAGTAAATGTAATATGACTTTCCCTCTTTTTTTGCCTCATACACTTAGATTTAATATGTACGACATAATTATTTTTACAGAACCTTTATTACTTCAGTAAATACATTTAGTAGACCCTGATCACGAACTTGTGCATCTTTAAGCAGGAATTTTTAATTTTTGTTAGTTAATTAAAAATTGGATTGTAATTAAAGCAATACTACAATATATAGAAATGAGTTGTCCATCTGTTACTCTAACATGTAAAAGAAAGAAGGAAATACCCCGGACGTCTGGTTAACATATGAGCTAATTAATATTTACGTCCACCATTTTGTTTCAAGATGGCGGTTACAAAACACTACTTTTTGTCCTTTTTCTCAGATTCTGCATATTGGATTTTCCTTGGACCAACTTTGAAAGGTTTATATATATATATATATTAGGGTGTCCCAAGATACAAGGTAAAAATTTTTTTTTGCAAAGTCGAATACGCATACCCTCTATTTTTTTTCTATTTCACCTCAGTAACTTAAATAAAATTTATTATTGCAATAAGATAACGGTAACCCGTGCCGACTTTACTTCAAACTTGAACGTGAGATCTTGTACGGGGAATACTATGGAAAGATTGTAAAATGTATGTTTCTTTGGTACATAAGATACCATTTTATTCAAAGCAGATATTTATTAACATATTACAGTAAAATAAACATTATTGAACATATTTTCGTGTCAATGTTTGCTTTTTAGAGTCAGGATAGATCTTCGTGTGTTCTTGTACGCAATGAAACAAAAATTGTTTTTGTTCCCCCTCAACGGTTATTAATCCATGAAAGTCCTGCATTAGTTTTACCGCTTTTTCAGCTGTATCATTCACTGCTCTAAGTATTGATATCGTCTTTTTCGCGTCTAGAAAAGAAGCGTTATCCTCCCATGAAGAGAGACTCTCGTTGAGAAAACTATCATCAGTTTTGAGTCTAGAAAACAATGAATGGATTTTGACTGATATGAAATCATCGATGCTTTTTTCTGTAAAAAAA
>CABFWO010001047.1:112699-160433 GCA_902155825.1 Timema genevievae | reverse complement strand
CCACGTTAAACTGTAGGTCCTCCATTTCATCTCACAATCACCCTACCATTACACATTAGCGTAAGTGCGTATAACCCGAACGGGTAGTAAGACGCGGTGCTAATAATAATAATAAGTTATTTGTAAATAAAATATTTTACTAAGGAATATGTTTATTGGTATTTGAAGTATTTAATAGTTATTTATATTAGGCTAGCCAATGTATCTTGCTTCGTGTGGGTTTAGTATCCTTTGTTCACTTTGAAATCTTTCAAAAAAACACTTCTTCTCATTTCACCCTCATAAGGGCTGACTTTTGATAAACTCCAAAATATGTTTGACCTGTTACCTTAATAAAAACCTTTCTGCCAAGTTTTATCTTTCCAGCTCAAATCGGTTTGGAATATGTAGAAAAATCACCCCCTTTCTTAGGGGCTGAACTACGAAAAATCCCCCCAAAAAAACCTCTAGCCCTTTACAGTTTACATAAAAAGTAAAAGTGACTGGTACCATAATTTTAATATCTTGGTAATTAGATCGGTTGGTTCTCAAAAACTAAATTATAAATTAAATTAAACTCCACCTGGGATCAATCCATGTTTCCCAACTTTACCGCCCCCTGGAATTAAAGTTGGCCTCCTTGGTCACTCAGGCAATAAGGGAAATAAATGGCACGCGTCCTTTTACAAACAGTTTGCCAGAAGAGCTATCGCCGATCAGCCCAAGAGAAAATGTCCACCCCCACCCGTTCTAGCCCCCTGGTCCTTAAGCCGCACCGAAAACAATTACGAATGTTTTCTGCACCTACACTCACCCAGCTGGAGCTTATCAGGATTCGCGATCTCAAAATTCGCCAAAAGAAAGAAACACAACTCCTAAGGTTGTTCCATACCCGCTTCTCCCATCTCTTTCTATCCCCATTTACAATAATTATATCGCAGAAGCGGGCAAGTTAAACTAATCATTACCTCTCTAATAAGATGGACTGAACGGCGCTGCCATCTGCCCATCGTTATCTTTATTGGAATGTGTCCGCCGAGTTGAAAGGATTATAAATAATTCGGAAGGGTGCGCCGGATTGCATATTCTGATAGCGTGTTTCGACAATGGAAAAAGTTAACTGTAATAATTTTAGTTCTTTTTGTGTGTGTGTGTGTGTGTGTGTGTGTGTGTGTGTGTTGACCACATTGTGGGTCCCTAAGTCCTGTAGATGGCCAAATGATTGTGGCGACCGTTACTGATAGAGTTTATGGCGATTTTTTTAAAACAGAATGTTAGTAAAGTCCAATTTTCATACGAAGGACTTTTCAGCAAAATGAAAACTTTTTTGCAGTCAGCATTTATTAAATGTTACTATATTATTAGTATTATATTTTTATAGTTATTGGTAATACCTATCAAAAGTGATAGCTTCGGATTACCTGGCTTGGCGTATGAACACGTTTGAGTATATAATACAGTTTGATTTTAATAGAAAGCCAATTATTTGAAAATTGGAAGCTCGTGTTACCACATTGGTGTAAAAAATATATTACAATTTGAAGTCCAGTTAGTTAATAATGTAAAGCAATAACTAAGTATTGGTGTAAGCTTTTGATTACTTTTAAATGAACATTTAGTTATTAAATCAAATCACATATAATTCTAGTGACTTTCAATCAATGTTGGTAGTCAAGAATGTGTTTCCTATAAAATCAAGGTTAAGTAACTCTTCTAGCTGTCGGCAAAGTTTCTTACTGTGAAAATTTGACTCTAACCGAGCAGATGATTGTTATAATTTATATTGGTTGCTACTTATAATCGCTACCATTTGCTGTTCTTCTTCGTTAATTTTGTTTTTCAGTCTCATTATGTAGTTTATGGATTCGATTTCATTTATTATTATTTCATTATAAATAATTTATAGAATTAAACCAATACTAATGTCCACGTAATTTAACTCTAAATTTATAAAATGTAGCTCAGAATGTGTTTCAAGTTTGTACTTTTGTATCAGTTAATTCGGTTGATTTAATTAATTCAATTTTACATTAGTTTTCATGTATCAGAGGCATGTTTACTAATTAAAAATAATTGAATACCAGCAAAGTGTTCTTAGTCATTATATAAAAATTTGACAAGGGTAATATTAATACTATCAAATAAATATAAATGTTTTAGAAATAATAAAATCTAACTTCACTTTGATAAACTATTATTAAATTTTTTCTGGTTGACCCAGAAATAAACAGAATTTAATTTCTTCCTTTCACTACTTTATTTAAATAATTTCTCTGACTATAAAACTAATACCTTTACATTTAGAAGGAAGGTTGATGATAAACTCATTATTTACAACAATAATAATAATAGTAATAGTAATAATAATTAATAATATTAGACAAACATTACAGTAAAACCCCGTTAGACCAAACCCTTGCAGTCCAAAATTCTGATTATTCTGAAAACAAATTTTGTAAATTGAGGGGGTAGGGGGAACAAATTAAGTCAACTGAAATATATTTAATTGATAAAAAGACTCTTTAAGTTAAAATAAAATTTATAGACACCGTGATGATAAATGCTAAATATTTACATGCTGTAGTTACAGTACTTTAAACAACATTTACCGTAAATATAAAACTACAGTACATGCTACGTGTTCTATATCAGTTAAATGAATGTAATTCTATAAAACTTATTCCAACTGTAATTTAAGATTTGTAAAATATTCGGTCTCTCCGCCAACCCTTTAGTATTCTCCCGCTTAGTCCGAATGTTCATTAATCCGAACAAGCCTCGGTCCAAATTAGTTCGGATTAATAAGCTTCATGTGTATTTTAGACAGCGCTACACTTCAAACCAGGTTCTCAACGATATTTCGGCTCTACTCAGCCACGGAGATTTAACATGATGACCCGTTCTCCTGGGCGCTGTTCTCTTATATAATTTAGTACAGAATTATGTACAAGTCAACTATTACCATGTGAACGAGCAATAATCATGCCTGCTATTGAAAAAACAAATAAATATCGCGGAAACTTGTGCCTAATTTGGTAGTTGTTCCTAGTTTTCATCGATATTGAACTACACACTTGTCCCGGCACAGATTTATCTGATTGCCAAACCCTTCCTTCACCTCTGACAAGACGTGTATTAATCACGACTTGTGAATGTGAGGAATGCCAGGCCTCCACCGTGGTTCGGATCCCACGTTAAACTGTAGGTCCTCCATTTCATCTCACAATCACCCTACCATTGCACATTAGCGTAAGTGCGTACAACCCGAACGGCTAGTAAGACGCGGTGCTAATAATAATAATAATAATAATAACTACACACTTATGATCAAAGTAAGATACAAATTGTCTTTCGTCAGCAAATTAAATAGCGATTTCTTTATATTTTAAATAAAAGTTAAACTATTTATCATCGTTTTGAAAATTAATTTGATAGAAGTGGTTTTAGTATGTTTTGAATCAAAATATTACATTTTCTTTTGAACCTTTAAACAAAATTCGAATCCTTGAATCTTTAAAATTTTTGCAACATTTGGTCCAAGTGAATATATTTAAAATTAAATTTTAAATAGTTGGTATAGGCCTGGTGTCGCTGACAAATGCTATTTTGTTAGAAATAACTAGTACGTTATGTAAAGAAAGATAACATTTTCTGAGTAAATTAATTATATTTATACAATTTTATTCTTTTTGTGTGTGTGTGTGATTTTGTTATTTTATCAACTAGTAAAGTCTATAATTCCTTTTACAAATTGTTGGAAATTGTTATTTTTATGTCAAGGTCTTAAGAATTATTGTATTCGAGATAATTTGGGAGATATTTATGAGTCGCGAATCTTATAATAGTCGAAGGATTCAAGAATTCGAGCATCCCACCTATACATTTTTTCTAGCACCGTCTCTTAATACTGGTTATATGCTTGTCGCTTATGTGCTAATAATGCTAATGGTTGGGATTATTATTATTATTATTATTATTATTATTATTATTATTATTATTTAGCACCGCGTCTTACTAATCGTTCGGGTTATACGCTTAAGTACTAATTACGCTAATGGATTAAGAATTGGTAAGGTTGAATTTAGAGGAAGTGAACCCGCATTTGCGTGGATGTAGAGTGGAAAACCATTTAGGAAAAACCACCCTCAGTTCACCCGACCGAGATTCGAACCTCGATCTCCCCGTCCTCGACAGTCAAGCTCAACACGACTAGCGCGTTAGCCAACTACGCCCCCGAGGCGGGTTTGGGATTAGTAAGTGTACCCATATTGTCGTGGAGGGAGGGTTAAATACCATTTTGAAAACCACCCTCAGTAGGCCTACACATAACCGAGATTCGAACTTCGATCTCCCCGTCATTGGCAATCTATAATAATCTAACCCACCTCGGTGGCGTAGTTAGCTAACGCGCTGGTTTCGTGTTGCGCTGGACTGTCGAAGACGGGGAGATCGAGGTTCGAATTTCGGTCGGGTGAACTGGGGGGATTTTCCCGAAATGGTTTTCCACTCTCCCTCTACGTAAATGTGGGTTCACTTCTTCTAAATTCAACCTTCTCAACTCCTAACCCATTAGAGTAATTAGTACTTAAGCGTATAAACCGAATGGGTAGTAAGACGTGGTGCTAAGTATTATTATTATTATTATTACTATTATTATAGTCTACTGCAAGAGTAGTGCGTTAGACCACGTGGTCACCGAAGCGGGTCCAGTCCATACTGTTAATTTAAACATACACAAACTATTTTCTGAAATTAACTAGTTTTTTGTTGGTAGCTCTAACTATTTTCAAAATACAAATGAACACAATGAATGTATGTACATCGTAATTTCCATAGTAGCTATACTTCACTGGCTATTGCGTGATAGACGCCATCATTTTAATATTTTCATCTACGAAATTAAATAAGAAAACATCACAATTGTATGTGGGACAGGGTCGTGTCGTGGAGTGTTGCCAAGGAAAGCAGAGCTCGTTAAAACTATACCTGTGAATTGTTGTCCCCTAAACGGTCCCCATTTGACCCATCATAAATAGTTTCTACTCTGCATACCTCATATTAGATTGTATGTTCGTTGATACATGGTCAAACAGTGTTCTAATGAATGATAAAAACAAGCTCTGCTTACCCTGGCGACACTCCAAAACACGCCAATGTTATGAAGCATGATTGGGTCCGACACGCCTACTACTCGGAGCCTAGGTCTGCTCAGGTTCATTTATTTCCTCATCCCCTCCTTTTGGTCCCATCATGCCTTGCGGTCACCTTGTTTCTAAAACAGACGAGTTATCAACGGCGCGGAGCACAGTAAACAACTTTTAGGATGGAGCGAGGGAAATAGCAATCTTGTACCCATCAGATCTTAGGCCAGCTCGCAGGTACTGGGCGTCGCGTAAAGATGTGCCCTGACCCGTTAGCAAGTGCAAGGCTTCTTGAGTAAAGATGTTCTCTGACCTATTCTCAAGTACAGGAAGTCTTGAAAAGATGTGCATTGACTCGTTCGTCACAAAAATACGGGCCCAGGCTCTGTATATAATCCTCTTTCACGGTGACTCTCGATGGGGGAATCCTCAGGTGACGTGGCATTGAGGGAGGGATACAAAGAGGATTTTGATGAGAGGATACTTTAAAAAAATATACAATTTTTAGTGGTCAGTATTGATATTATTTTACTATACTATTAATATTATTTTATAGGTACTGATATTATCCATTAAAAAAATGTCAGTTGAATATCACACCAAATGATGTACAAATACGTAGGAGTAGATTTAGTTACCTGTCTAACTGTCAGATAAGGTTATTCCTATACAAGTTATACCGTAGCTTAAACTGTAGAGTACATGTGAATTGCTCTCATCATTCAGTAGAACACACATTGGACAGTTATCAAGGAAAACATATTCCTATGTGAGGTGTGTAAATCAGAACCTATGAATGATTGTTCAAATGGGAATCAGTTACAGTTATAACAAGCTCTGCTTAACCTGGCAACACTTCACGCCCCGCCTACTGGAAGCCTCCCACTGACCAGCTTGAAAAATCACCAGAGGGGGTTAAGAACAGCCTACCGCTGTTTGACACCCATCATCTAAAATTATGTGTCGGTAAGAACAAATAAACTACTATTATTAATAACCGCTACATTAGACCTCTTAGCTCATTTTAATTTATTAATTTACTGCCCCCACCGGTGGGCGTGTGTACTTAACGTCAGGCTCACCAGTTACTGTGATGTTGGTGTTTTAAGGGAGGAGTGTAGGAGACGAGAGAAAAGATGTTTTTACAGTTTTTATAACAAAAAATATATTTTTTGTCTAAATAAACAAAATATTGCTCCAGTAGAAACATAGAGTCTAATTTTCTTCACATTATGATCTCAACAGTTGTTGAATATCTGTCATTAGCATAGCGGCATTAGATGATAAACTTTTTAAATTAAGAGAAAAAGTTGTCATTAAATTACAGGACACCCTCTACAGATATTCAACAACTGTTGACATCACCATGTGAAGAAAATTAAACTCTTATGTTTATTCTGAAGCAATATTTTATTTATTTTGACAAAAGAAAAAAAAAGTTTTGGCAACAAAAACTTTACAAAAACACGGCCCTTAACTCGCGTTCCCAACATCCCCGCCTTAAGTTCCTGTATAGTGAATACAACACCATTGTATTTCGGAAATATTTCATTAGATGAGAGTAAAAAGGCAACCGGAAATGAGTGATAGTTTTATGTTTCTTGTCCGGATGTAGGGTTATTTAACCAAAGAGATAGGGTGAGTGTCTCGTACAACTACCCCCCCTGCCTTTTCCCTCAACTATCTATAACCTCAACTCACCCCTTAAACAAATGGACGCGTGCTTTGATTATAATCTGAGATTGTAATTTATTTATTGTTCGAACTTTAGAGCGACTGATCCGTTGTTTTATAAAGTGGTATTATATAATACCACTTAAGTGAGGAGTAGTTGCGATCGTTATCAACTAATGGGTGGCGGAAATAGTTACTTTAATAGATGGATCCTTGGCCAACTACTTAGAGGGAAATATACCACCGTATCTCCTAAAGTAAGATGGGCCATTTGTTATACTGATGTAGTCCCCGATTTTTCTCAATATTTTTAAGTAAATAAATGCAACTTTAAAGAAGATACATCATTTATTTAAATACCATACCATTTCAAATACCATCTCCTCAAAATAATCAGAGTTTTGTCGAATTAATTAGTATGTCATATTAAATTGTCATATAAAGTCGAGTCACGACTTAAGTATAGTTAAGTGACAGCTAGGAAAAGCTACTCTGTATCCATTCACCAAACCGTATGATCATCAAGTTCATATTTTGTTGATTTGTCGTAGCTTTTGGCAGTCAAAACTTTCACAACAAACATTCTGTTTTCAAATAAAATAAAAACTTTTTGTTTCTAAACTAATATTTTGCATGGCTCTTTCTGTAAGTTACAAAGACATATCAATTAATTTTAGTGACCAATTATAAGAGGATACAAGTGTTAATATAATACTTATAAATTTATTATTTCATGTACTATAATATCTCTTGTTGCCACAACCGTGAAACAAAAAACATAATAGTTTAATTTATATATTTGGTTCTTTTAATTAGTTACGTAAAACCCAATATAAAGTACTTAGTTAAGTATCCCTTTTATTAGAAGAATTTATTAATAGTTTTAATTGATAATATAGTATTACTAAGAAAGTAATTATTGTTTCCACATAGGTTAACGTTAGTGACTTTCAGCCAATGTTTGCAATAAGGAACCTTCTGTTAGCTGTCAGTTACCATCATTCCAGAGGCGAATGGACTATAGTTATTACATTCGTGGTTTCAGTGAGTAGATTAGTTCACACATATACCGCATGCAATCATTTTCATTATTCATATGTCACCACTTATCATAGACATAATTTATTGACTCTATCTAATACCACGAATTTTAAAAAAACTTTTGAGTGTAGGCCTACTATCCACCATCTAAATAACAACTGCCTTCTCTGGTTGATTTTAGATTGTATATATCCGAAAAGGCCACTTCAACCCACCCCTCTAATAAAATGGTTAATTAATCCTAGTAGAAAGTCAATTCTAAATATTCAAAACTTAAATTAGGGATTATCCATAAACCACGTGGCGTTATTGGGAGGGGGGAGCTCTAATGTTTACAGGGCGTTACATTGAAGGAGGGTGCTTACATCACAGTGCTACGTAACACAGATCTTATAATTTCTAATGTTAACAAAATAATATTATTCTTCATGTTTTCACCGCTAGTAAACATACTTATAGATAACTTCTGATTTTGATTCTTATTAAATCTGAGTCCCTCGTTTAGTGTCACAAAAGCTTCCCTGTGAAATAATGATGTTCACTCTTGACGTCGAAAGTTACGTAACACGGGTTTGAGGGGAGATGTTAGGGTATACTTTGTGTTACATTAGAGTGAGGGGGGGGGAGGTCAAAATTAAGGAAAAGGGCCTGGACCAGCAAGTCTTGGCAGGACTCTACTAAAATACTGTTCCCACCCACTCACTATTTATTTGGACAGTCACATACACAAAATACAGCGATACCTCGAGTTTCGTCGCTTCGTTCTTTCGTCGGGTTTCAATTATCATTTAAACGCGTTTCCAAATTTCGTCACTTGCTTCGCTTTTTCGTTGCATTTCGTCACCACCACGCGCCATCTTGTTTCTTTAGTCATTCAGTCTTTGAGTATAAGTTTTTCGGTTTGTATATATTTTTTTCGAAACTGTCCACATTGAATTATAAATTGATAACTAAATATAAACATAAACACCACCAGCAGACATGCTAAAGAAAACGTGAGTCTCGTCTAATTTAGTTTGCCAGTGACGGGAATAGAAGGGTTTCGAACCCCATTTCGGGTTTATTGAGGGCGGTTTTTCCTTAATGGTTTTTCATCTCCCCGCCACGCAAACTCGGGTACTTTTCCTCTAAATTAAACCTTATTACCCTTAAAACATTAACGTAATTATTTCATACTATGCGTACAGCCTGGACGGTTAGTAGGATGCGGTGACAAAAAAAACTCTAAAATTATATCCCGGTTATTGGGTTAATATTCGGTTTGTTCAAACGGTTAATAAGGCACGGTACAGTGAATAATGTTTTGCTGTCCAAACTCATTATAAAAGAGTGTTGACAACTTTACACGAACAATCAGAAGATCTGGTGATTTCTTCTTTAATAATGAAAATAAAATATACCCTTCCTATTTTCAATGTATTTTCTAGAGGTGTTTTATTTAAAAAATAAAATAATGTTGTAACAAGCGAAGGGCCGACGGCAGTACAAGCGAATTATTCTTCTAAACGTTCCTTCCGCCTACATAATATGAGTCATTATTTTCCTTGACTACTAAAACTGGTTTAATACTTGCTATTTTATCGTAACTTTAATCTACTTCTTGATTAAAATCGAACCCCTATCAACTCAACTTGGCACCTGAAATTTGAACAGGCCTATCTGGAGAGCAATGGTGTGTCGTGGATTGTTGCCAGGATAAGCATAGCGTGTTAAAAAGTACCTATGTTAGCTGCCCCAAGGTCCACATTTGACCAAACGTATGTAGTTTCTGCTCTACACACCTCACATGAGAATGTATTTCCGTTGATACCCGGATACTGAGTGATGAGGATAAAAATTTGCAAATATCTGCTTCGGTGGCCACATGGTCCAAGGCGTCACTCTCGCAATAGACTACACTGCTGATGACAGGGTGACAGGGGTTCAATTCCTGTTCGGGTGTTCTGAGGGTGATTTTACCTTAATGGTTGTCCACTCTCCTTAAATGCAAATGAGGGTACCTTGCTCATTCCTAATTCATCCAGCGTAATTACTACATATGGGTATAATCTGAACAGGTAGTAAGACGCAATGATACTACTTCTACTAATGCTCCTAACTTAAGGGCAGTGCTTTTGCAATTTTATATTTATAGCAAAACTTTTTTTGCCCGAAATAAGTAAAATTTCAGTAGAAGCATAAAAGTTGAATTTACTTCGCATGGTGACCTCAACATTTCTTGAATATTTGACAAGGCTGTCCTGGAATTTAATGACAACTTTTTCTCTTCATTTAAAAAGTTTATCATCTAATACAGCCATATTCATGACGAATATTCAGGAACTGTTGATATCAACATATTAAGAAAACTAAACTCTATGTTTATACTAGAGAAATATTTGATTTATCCTGGCAAAAAAAAAAAAGTTTAGCAAGAAAAACTGCAAAAACTTTTCCCTTAATTTGTGCTCCCTACACTCTCACTTTAATCTGGCAAGTTGTTTGCTAACCCCTTTCATATTTTATAAACTCAGACTGCTCTTCGAAAAAAATTAACCCCCACGCACAACTTGGATACTTGACAATAGGAACATCAAGCCCCGTTACTCTGAGTGTGAGTGCGTTGTTGTGATGACAGTTCAGATCCCTGACAAGGCTATTAGTCGAGTCTACAAAAGGTTTTCCAAAGGGCGTCTAGAAAAACCCTGAATGACAAAAGTTTCCACTTAACTAACTGATATTCTAAAGTCCTTACAGATTAGTGGTGCTAGTAGCTGACATATGGCAGAAGATTTTGATTGCAAACATTGGTTGAAAGTCGCTAATGTTAACCGATGTGGAACTAATTAATAGTTTCTTAGCATTAATATGTTATTAATCAAAAATGTTAAGAAACGCTTCTAATAATACTTCGCTAAATATTTCTGTATAATTGATTTTCTCGTAGATTATCGAAATAACAAAATATATTAATAAAACTATTGTATTTTATGTTTCGCTGATGTGGCAACAATAAATATTATAGTGTATGAATGTGAGGAATGCCAGGCCTCCACCGTGGTTCGGATTCCACGTTAAACTGTAGGTCCTCCATTTCATCTCACAATCACCCTACCATTGCACATTAGCGTAAGTGCGTATAACCCGAACGGGTAGTAAGACGCGGTGCTAATAATAATAATAATAATAATAATATAGTGTATGAAATAATCAACTAAAAAGTATTATATTCACACTTGTATCTTCTTATAAATGTCCACCATAAATTAGAAAATAGATATCCAAAATAAAATTTTTTTTGAAGTAAAACATTTTAATTTTGTAAACAGATGCGCATGAACACAGTCGAATACGGTTTGTATGACGTCATCAACGGGCTTCATTTCGTCTGGCTGGCCATCTTAATTTGTGAACATGCAGGTGCACTTTGAATTAATTCAACCTTCCCCATTCTTAATACCTTAGCATAGTTAGTACATATTATGTTTGTAACCCAAACGGTAGTAAGACGCGGCGTTAAAAAAAAAAATCGAGATGAATTAGAAATATTGGCAACACATTTTGGTAAATAGATATAATATGTATGGCCTATAGGCTTTTAAGTTATACCATTGTATAATACATATTAGTTTTTTGTATAGGTCATACATATATTAATATAATAGAATATATGTATATAAGTACCTTAGTATAATATAGGCCTATAATCCTTATTATTACTTTAAGGATTGCAATGATATAGGCTTGTATCATATTAGTTAATAAATGTAATATTTTTGTTTAAGATATATTACTGATTAATAAAAGTACATGTTTAACCTATAGGCTCTATATTATTGTATATTACTGTTCAGTAAATGAAGTTAAAATAAATATATTTCATCGCAGTCCTTAAAATAATTATGTAGGACTATTATAGAGGAAAAAAAATATGTTCTTAGAAAAGTTGATCTTCCATATTTTATTCTATTTAAGCATTTAAATATAATTTTTATAGTAAGTTTTATTTGACTCATTAACTACCCAATTTAAAGTAATTTTGAGTAGGTCTACTTATTTCTCCTTATTTCGAGGTAAATAGGCCTACTTTAAATTAGTTCCCATAAATAGGCCATGCTGCAAGCTCACGCCAAAACACACATTTATTCTTAGGATATAATATTTTAAAGAAACAATGACGATGGGGTTGCATTCTGGTGGCTTGAGGTATGAATATACGAAAGCAGATTTATTAATTACTAGATACTGTTCTTCCTACAAGAATCTTAATTTTTAGGCCTGTTGGTTTCGATGGTAGGCCTATACAAGTGACTGGGCTAATCTCAAATTATATTAGGACTAAATAAATATTTGTACATTATTATTTATTTTTTAGCATCACGTTTTATGCCGTTTGGGTCATACGCATATATAATAATTACGCTGATAGTTTTAGGGATTATGAAGGTTATATATAAAGGAAGTGTACCCACGTTTGCGTGGATGGAGAGTGTAAAACCATTTATTAAAACATTATCAGTACACACAACCAGTATTCTAACCTTGGTATCCCTGTCATCGGCAGTTCAGTCTATTAAGAGAGTGACGCCTTTAACCATGCAACCACCGAAGCGGGTATTTGTAAATTATAAATGTTTGGCTATGAGCGGCATCTGAACTAAAGAACAAATTGACTAAACTGTGTAAAGAAACACTTATATTGTCTTATAATAATATTTTAAATCAAATACTTTTTCTTAAAGTAAAATGTTAGTAAAAAAACATTCATTTAGTTTCGTAAAACATTTTAGTAGGCCCAATTCCCCACATATAAGACTAAATTTAAATTATATTTCAATTTAAATTGAAGTGTGAATATTAAAATATGGGCCTAAGTTTACTTAAAGAATGCTAAAATACTATACAATTTAAAAAAAATTGTTTGTTCTAGATTTATTAACCAAATAAAATGAAAACTTCTAAATTAACTATTTTAAAACCAAAATTACAATATAAAAACAGATATTTAAAAAATATATATACGAGCTTAGGATTATTACATGTAAAGCTTTTAAATTAGCTAAACCATACTAAAAACAACTCCCTGAATTAAATGTACAAAATTCCACCTTTTGTTTTAATGCATTATATTCATACAAGCCATCCTCTTTTAACATTTAATTACGTAATTTGAGCATTGTGTAATCAACTAACTGAAGTATCAAAATATTGATAAATGGGATCAAAGGTTTGCCCATAAAAGGTAGACCGTGAGGGTGGGATCAGTCATATAATAAGCCTAGCGATCTTTTTATTTAGTTTTTGTTCATTTAGATAGCACAGACTGGTGGACGTTGTTTAAACTTCTGTAATGTAGTGAAATACCCTCAGTTGACGTTTACAATCAGGATTTGAACCAGAAACACTGAACGGTGATTTAAAAGGTGCGGTGACCCGCTTCAGTGGCAGCACGGTCTAAGGCAAGGATGGACAAACTACGGCCCGTGGGCCAAATACGGCCCGCCACCGATGTGTTCAATCCACCCCAGGGGATAAGTCAATTAAATGTGTTGCGTTGTGAAGAAGGCTTTTATTAAACATGGAAAAAAATTGAATTTTTTTATAGAACCATGTTAAAATAAACTTTTACCAACCTTGTAAATCATGCCCAAAATATATAGACATGTTTGAGTCTTAATATTAATGCGACCCGCATCGGTGGCGTAGTTAGCTAACGCGCTAGTTTCGTAATGAACTAAACTGCGTAGGACGGGGAGATCAATGTTCAAATCTCGGTTGGGTGAACTGGGGGGGGTTCCTAAATTGTTTTCCACTTTCCCTCCACGCAGATGTGGGTTCACTTCCTCTAAATTAAACCTTCTCAATTCCTAGCCCATTAGTGTAATTAGTACTTAACCGTATAACCCGAAAGGGTAGTAAGACGCACTGCTTGATAAATTTAAAAAAATATATATTAGTGCGAACAAGTGTTTTCAACCGTGAAACTTAGGGAACGTGATCTTATAAACCGACTCACTGGTGAGCATCTGTCTTCTCTCTTGAGAATATACTCGCGGTTTCACTCACTCACACCATCATATCAATCTTCTGAAATAACTTAAAAACATACTAAGCCCATGGCCGCGTCTAGGGGGAGGAAGAGGGAAATTGCCCTGGGCCCCACATTCCAGGGGGCCACATTATTAAATAAACTACAGTTATTATTCTAAATTTCGTATTAAATAGTATACAGATAATTAACAGCAATGAGTATTCGCTTAGTGATAGGATTCCACTCCAGATTCCTGAAAACCCGCTGTCGGTCCAAAGACAACTAACAGTGCAATGGTGCAAAGAGGAATTTACTTATGTAACTTAGTTTGTTTGAATTTAATAAAGTACAATCATTTAAGGGGTTGATCAATATTCAATAAAATATGAGAAATTATTAAGTATTTAAGATAAGTATATTATAACGGCTTGATGCTAAAACTGAAAAACTGCCGTACAAATGGGGGCCTCCGATTTTATTTATTTTTTTTGCCCCGGGCCTCACATTTTATTAAATAGGCCCTGACTAAGCCACTAATATATTTGTTTGTTTTGCATTCTCAATGTATTTAAACCTTTTCATACCATATTATTTAAACTGAAAAATGACACCAGGACACGGGAATCGAACCCGAGACCTTTGGCTTGGAAAGCCAATACTCTACCACTGTTCTATCCAGGAATCGTCCCGAAATTTAAGCAAAACCTTTTCTCTTCATTTAAACAGTTTCTGTTCAAATGTCAATATGCTTTTGACCAATATTCAAGAACTATTGTGATTACTATGTGTAGAAAATTAAACTAAACGTAGCTACATTTGCATAAGGGAAGGGGTAGAAAAACATTTGGGGAAAAAAACGTCTTCTGTACACTTAACTTGGATCTAAACCACGATCTCCTTTCTCCAGAAAACTAAATTTCATAATTTGAAGAAAGTATGAGTCAATTTTTTTTAGTGATTAGATCCTAATTATACTTTTATTTTATTACTAGCGATCTCGCACGGCGTTGCCCGTGACCCACTGTGGTATAAGAATAATATACACCCCCTCCCTTCCTCCCATTGGTGCCCGATTTCAAATGGAAACGCTTATCTCTGAAACGTAATTCTAAACTAGATTAAAAATATTTTCTTCAAAACTTTTTTTGAAATAGCCTAATTAAAAATTTAAAAATCCAGCTTTGAGGTGCATTTGGACCTCCTTCTTTCCACCTATGTTAAAAATTTCAGATCTCTGCGTGGAGTAGATTTGGCTGGGCAGCGCACACAAACAAACAAACAAACAAACACAAACACTTCCTTTGATTACTATATAGATGAACGGATATTTCTAACACTTTGTAGAACAAAAAAAAACTTATTTTTTGCGACAAACATCCATGGACTGATGCAGATCAAATGACATGACGTATAGAAACGTAAAGTAGGTCTAATAACTTTTTCTAGCTGGCAAATATGTCCATTCATAAGAAAAATTGGTGTAGGTACTACGGACATTAGAGATTCAGGTAACTTCTTTTAGCTCAATAAAAGTGATTTAGTCTTTTAATTTCAAACAAATGAAACATCTTTATTTTTAAAAAAAGATTTAAGAAAATTGTATTTATTTGAATGTTTTGAATAGTTTTAATCATGGGCACGATTTAAAAAAAATTGTACTAGACTTATTGACTAAGAGTTTCCATAAAAGTGTAAGTGCATACATATTATGGTATTTCCATTGACATTAATATTAAGACCTACCAAAACTTGAGTGAAAATAATTGCCTTGTGAATGCTTAAATTGGCTATTGCATGATTGTTGCCGCCATTTTATCTGAAGGCCTACAAAATGGCACGTGTTTAAGGAACATAAACCTCCCTGTTAAGTCCAATTTGAAATGTAGAAACGAGGAAATATACCATTACATGCTAATAATTTTAATTTTCTTGGTTTTTAGGAAAAATACTAGTTAGAATAGGATTCTAGTATTAAGAATAATATAAGGCATTTACATAAAGTTTCAAAAGATACTTTCATGTATTCATAATTCAAGCCATATCATCTATATCTTGATAGATCCTATTCATATCTACAAAATTATACTAATATTATTGAAAATTTTTATCAATGTATATGGGTCTACCATATAAAAAAAGGTTCGATTTTTACTTTCTCTCAAGATCTCAGAGAAAGAAGTATTGTGATTGAAAAAAAAAATCAAAATTGAGATTTTGATAAATGTCAAAATTTCATGACCCCATGAAACCAAAAAAGTCGTTTTCGCGATGCTGTATGTAACTCGGCCAAAAGCATAAACCATTTTACCGATCGGGATAAAATTTGGTATCTAGGCTTGTAATAAGTCTCCCCCGAGGTAATTTTGAAATGAGGCCTATATATTCAACCCTAAAATTAAGGGTAGTTTACTGAAGGGAAAAAAAAGAGAAAATGGAGATTTTATCAAAATACTATTTAATGATTCTGACTGAACTTTATTAAAGTTGTAGTCGACCTTACTAAAAAAATTAAAATATTGTATTTGAAATATATGTTCATAACACCAATAGTTTCGGAGATATTAGAAAATTCATAAAAAAACTTATATATATGAGCTTTTGAAATGTGAAATTGATTGCTATGCTCTTTGCTGTACAGAGATGTTAATTTTTTTTCAATATTTCTATAACAGTGTATTTTATTTCATTTATGCTTTATGGTGGAGTTTTTCTGCAACAATGTATATTATTTCGTTTTAGAAATCTTACTAGTTTTTAGTAAATGTCTCTATTTTATGATAAAAGAGAAAGAACCACACCATATAATTTGTTTTTAGAAGCATACATTTGTAGATCACTGTTATTTTTATCTGAATGATTCAAGAGTTCACTTGTTAAAATCTTTTTATTGCATTTACTTTGTTTTAGTTTTCATTAGTAAAGTGCGTGTGTGATTTATAGTCCATTCGCCATAGGAGTTGTTGTAGCTTACAGTTTTGCAGAAGTTACCAGATATATTCTCATGTATTCATTCGCCAAACCATATGATCTGAGAGATAATTTGTTGAGCTGTTGTTACTTTTGGCAATTAAAACGTCCACAGCAAACAATTTTTTAATTATTATATTTTCCCTTTTAATCATGTTTACTGCTTCTGATATCTGTCAGCCACCAACATTCCTAAGGCGAATGGACTCTAGTCGTGTGTATTCATTGTCGAACTTTTTAAGTAATTTTGTTGTGGTTGTAAATTTGAAGTAATTTCTTAGAATTTCTAGGTAATTTTATTGGAAATTCTTTTATCCTGTTTAGGTCATCAAAGTCTGGTCACTCACTCATAGACGTGTTAGCAATATATATGTTAAACATTCACAAAGTTTTTAGTTAGGCCTACGTAAATTAGATATGCCTAGTAATCTTTGGCCGTCATTTAAAATTTACATGATTAAAATTTAAGACTGGCCATGAGTATTAAAGCTTACAGTGTACAGTTGTGAGGTTTACATTAAATTATTTTCATTTAGTCTACACATTACGGCAATAGTGAAATAGATATATTCTATAAATAGAAATTTGATTCGACATTTTCCAATTTTTTTTTGTTGATAATTTAAACTCCAGTCGATATTTCATGAGTTAAGCATGATTCAGCAATTGAAAAAAATATAATTTTTACATTTTAAAACATAATATTAGAGCTAGTTGCCTTTTATATTAAAAAAAAGAAATGCATGTCGTAGGGCCTTTTCAATATTTACGAAAATGGAAAAATAACATTAATTTAGATTTTTGAAAGGATATTACGAAATAACATGAATTCATAACACATAGACTTTAGACTCATGGTCAAACATAAAATGGCTTCAACATTTTGTGAAATAATATAAATCTACATAGTCAATTCTATCGTTATTAAATTTGTCTAATTTGATTAACGGCTTTGTTTAAATTATGAATAAACTATAAAAAAAATCAAACACGGCCTACTTTATTCAGAATTTTTCATTTTGGTATGCGATTAAAACTCTTTAAGTATTTTCACAGGGTGTTTATATAGGCTACACTTACTAGCCTATATGGCATTAGGAACTCGAAAGTTCATTGCCGCACTTAGAGAAGTACGCCACTTATTTCTAACGTGAGCTAGTTCTATCCAGTACACCCCAATCTCTTTTATGTCCATTCTAATGCTATCCTCCCATCTTCGTCTATTTCTTCCGATTGGGCTCTTTCCATTGGGTTTACCAGTTAGTAGGCCTACCCTGAACAAGGTTCTAGATTCTCCCATTCGCTTTGCATATCCTGCCTACCGTAATCTACGAGACTTGATCATCCTAACAATGTCTTGTGATGAGCACAGGGTATGTACCCCATCATTATATAGCCTCCTCCACTCGATTCCCAGTAGCCTTATCCCTTTAGGACAAAAAATAGATACTCATCAAAATTATTTGTTAAAGTTATATAAATCACCATAGACATAGGTCAAACGAATTGATATTTATCTTAGATTATCTGTAAATATTACAATTAAAACCTATATTTCATTTCTCTAGATACATTAAAATTGCCCTTTGTTTTTTATTCCTTTGAAAATATAACAATTAGAGTTTTACATTTGATTGTTCTGGAATGATAACTGATCCTAATTTTTTATTACTTTGTAAATATTACAATTTGATCTTCATTTTTGGTTTCTCTTGAAATATCATCATATATTCTTCAATTTTTTATTGCTGTTGAAATATAAATATTCCACCAATCAATTGAGCCTAACCGATCTGTATCTCCGAACCTACGATGGTTAAAAGCCATTAATAAATTGGTTAGTGACAATTAACAACATTACATTACCAACAATCATCTAAATTTCTTTGTTTAGATTAGTCCTACCAAATACCGAATAGTGAAATATTATTTCCTATAGTTTGGTGAAAATTAGGAGTGTTAAAATATGTAAGTTATGTCAATAAATCACTGTGATGATGTAGCTACCGGTATTGTTAAGAAAGTGCATTTTGGACAAGCTAACTATTTTTATAGACCTAATACCAACCTTTATTGTATTAACTTATAGAAAAACCAAATGATTGTTTTAGTACTTAGATCTAAATTAAAATATTATTTTTAAGGATTTATAAAAAGTAATTATAAATATTATTAAATAGGATATTATTTTTTATCTTTTATCATTTAAAAACAAATAATTTATGTATATATGTTCTAACCATTATTTATCTTTTTTTTTACCTCGACTCAATTTTGTTCTTACATACCATAGTTTAAAATTATTTTATCTATTCCCCAATTTTAATGCTTCATTCTTCAAATTTGAATTATATGTCTAAATAAAACACATAAATTACTTTCAACTCCTAGCTTATATCAATATGAATTGTACTAATATATTTTGACAGTTATTTAATTACATGTCACTTTCTCATTTCGACTTTATTACATAAGTAGTCTAATAACAGAATTTAGCATTGTATGTTAATAAATTGACTGTCTGATGCGGAGCAAGTAATTTCAATGCAATAAGCTGACAAACATGATCTATTTTCTTTAATCCTTACTATACTTATTAAAAATATTACCTAGGCCTACTATATTAATTATGTACACAAAATTTTGCAACCCCCTATTGCTGGATTTTGGTATGAAGAACCGTATATTTAAAGTTACAAAAGTTACCAAAACTTCTTTAAAATATTCATACGTCAAGTAAAGTCAAAGTAAACTGTTACTTTTTATATAGGCCTATTCTATATTATCAATATCTATAAAATAACACTAATAGGGCCTATTATAATACAAGCAGAAACAACCGGCTTTTCTTTACCTCAAACAGACAGAATAAAAGCTCTTCATTTTATTTCTTCTTATACCTGGTTTTTAATAAATATAATCAAAAATTTAAAATTCTAGCCTGTAGGTGCACAGGTTTGTGCACAGGAGATACTAATTTTAAAATGCCAGCTTTCTGCTTGCGGTAGATACCGCGCAATGCTCATGGTAGACAAACTCTACATTTTATTGAAATAAGACTATCGACGTTGAACACAAAAAAATTATCCTTGAATTTTGAAAAAGGTCCTTCCTATAGACTAGAAAGTGTGAAACATTTCAAGTGGACCCTCAAGTTTTATTTGACGATGTTCTATTTACAAAAAGATTGTAGTCTATTTTTCAAGTTTTGAATTTTACTCCCTTAATAATTTATTTGTTTATGCTTTTTTGTATTTCTGTCAAAGTATTTATTGAGGAGGGCCTGTATTCTAATCCATGTGGGTTCTAATTTGGACTAACAATTTTATTGAAATATAATTTTGGATCTAAAAATATATTTTTCCAAGCCATTTCCCCATTCATCCGAGTGGTTAGAATGATCATCTCACCTGGAGAGCATTCCAGGGTCGGCGCACGGGTGCAGACCAGAGACCACATCTACGACGCCCGCCCCAGCACCCACCGCCTCCCTGTGCGGGGGTGGCGTCGACGGCCGGGGCGCCGCCACCTTCCTGGAGGCCGGTTCGGACCTGCTTAAGATGCTCGAGATGGAGAATGAAGTGTAGAGCGGTGACGTCGTCTTGTTGCTGGTAGGGGCGTCGTGGGGTGGAGATGCCGGGGGCCTCCTGTAGGTCGGGGGCGGTGGGCTCGACACCCGGGGGGACCCCATGCCGGATGAGCATTGGCTTGACTCTGGGCTGCTCACCACGGACACCTCGATGTCGCCTGGTTCCGTCATCACGACGACCGCATGCGGGCGGGAGTCCAGACGCGTGACGTCCGTCGGACTGTCCCCCCGGTGACTCCTTCCGGATAAGGTGTAGATTCTTTTCCCGCCTGGGTCGACTACGGTGGAACCCTCCAGTCTTCTTAACGATGTCCTGAAGAGAATGCTAGCTTTTCAACCGAACATAAGTTGTTTTTTAACTAAAAAAAACAATTAAATCTACGACGCGCACAAGTGTTTTTATATTTAAACGCACACTCTACGAGATGAGCCCCGAGAGCTCGTTTTGGATGATATCCCTCAATGTCTATTTACTTATTTAGAACGACTCCCACCTCCTAATATATCTAAAACCTCGCCAAACGACGAAGGTAAATTTTTGAAATGGTTATTGAATAGCGCCAAGGATAGTTCTACTTCACACTTGAGCATCTTCCGAAGAAGGAGAAGAAAGAGAAACTCTGAAACGTTATCCGTAATAAATTTATCGTCCCTGTTTAATTATTGTCGTCGACCATTCTACTGTTTATATGATAACGCGCACTCAACGACGTCCAGTTCTCACACTTGTAAAAAAGTTCCTTAAGAAACACAAATAGAACTCACTCCACGACGGCATTTAATAATAAATGATTAGTTTCAGATAACAATGTAGGTATTAATGTCTGCCCTACCCTGAGTGAACGGCGGATAGGACGCCGTCTGCACCGCGTCCTACCAATCCACCACGGAAACCACAACTACTGCCGATATCCTATCTTCCTCCTTACAACCGCCGTGTCCTTCTTCTTCCTTCTTCTCTGCTCCATAGCCCCTCTCCCCTCTCCCCGCTCAGTAAATAACGTAATTACACAACAAATAGAAGTGTCACCCATGCTTAAAAGTGTATCGACAACAGGGAGAACAAAACAAAAAAAAAGGAAGGGGAGTGATGGACCCCCTCCCTCCACCCCTAAACCCCCTAGAATTAATAAAAGAAAAGAGAAGCGCTGGTAGAACCATTCAAGGATTGGTCCACTCGATAGCGATGCCTTGTGAATCAAAACGTTATCACCTTTTCGCGGTAAGCGATTATGACCCTTAACTCTAGACACACCGAAAGGTTTAATTCCCATGTTCGGTAGACGAGTTGGCCGTATCCACCGCGCCGCCGTACCACTGACAGCTCATTGGACGAAGCATGGTCAGAGGCGTGCAGGGAGAAGGGGGTATTGACGCGCCGACGGGAGGAGTGGAAACGATAGGGGTCGATGCTCGCGTAACTCGGCGAGTGAGTGGTGGAATCGTTTCCCCCGCAGCCGGCGGTAAACCCAGCCCACCGCGTTTCTCCAGAGAAGCTATTATCCGGACGGAGCGCAACTGAGCAAGGCACCGTGTTTTTTTTTTCTGGGTACCAAATAGTCGCTGAAAAGGAAGAATAAAAGGGGTAAACGGAAGGCGCTTGCAATTAACGGTGATTACTGTGCAACCTCTTTACTTGTAAGGCATAGGTTTACGCAGAACAACCGAACAAGTCTATAACATTCGGTTTACCGCGAGGTTTTTCGACCTCTTTTTTGGGAGGATTAGAGAAACGAAGATATTGCGCGCTTAAGGATGTTCAAGCAAATTATGTGCTTTTTTTTTAAATCTCATTACCAGCTTCGGTTTTCGAATGGTCTAGGGCGCTTCTCTCGCATTAGACTGGACTGGACAACCGATGACGGGGAGGTCAGGGTTCGAAATCTGACTATTTGTATTGAGAATTTTTTTATAAGTGGTTTTCTATTCTCATGCCCCAAGCAAAATCGGTTGCATTTTCTCCTAATTTAATAGGTTATATTACATCTGACCCTTGACATTTGTATTGTTACTGTAATAGGCTACTAAAAAATTTAATGTAATTATTTAGTGTAGTTTTATCTAGGCTTAACTAATTGATCACAAAAATCTCATTAGCTAAATATAAAAAAATTAAAATATAAGAGGAGACCTCAAAAATTATTTATACAAGATCAAAAGTTTGTTAATTCTGAGAACACAGTAGCTAAAAAAAACCCTCCGTGATATCAGCTAACAAGCGTGCTTTATCGACCGAGCAAACAACGCATGTAAGCGAAGATAGTGCTAACATTTGCGGACAAAGAGTGCCATGTGATCAACACAATTTAGGTTACTTTCCACCCGTTAACCTCAGTTTTCTAGACCAGAGCCGTTGCTTATTTATTCAAGTAGCTCCTCGTTTTTCTTCAAGAGGCTGAGATGACCCCGTTCTAGACCCATTGCTTCAAAGATAGTTTTGTAAGCTCCAGGGATCGAAAGCGGGACTTGTGGCTCTGTAGCCAGGAATTTTGACCACTATACCACAGAGATGGTCAATGGCTATCAAACAAAATTAAATCATAATTTGATTGAACATCCTCAATCATGCCTACTTAAAGGTACATTTTCTAACACTTTTTTTTTATTGGAATGGCAGATCTGAAGTTTCAAAACCACAAAAACAATAATTTTCATTTAGGCCTATTTATTTGAGGTAGGCCTATTTAACGTGCACTTTCTGAACAGACTGATTATATCAGCACGTGACTTATAAACTAACTTAAATCTAGAAAAGACACATCATCCAACCCCCAGCCGTTAACTCTTCCCTGTGAAGGGTAAACCCACATTTCATTAAGGATAAATTTCTCGGCCATGCCAGGAATCGAACCTGGAATCCCTAGCTCAATAGACAGACACTCTATGGATTGATCTATGGTGTCGCACCTAAGACAATCCTCCATTCTATCAAACTTATCTATCGTAGCTCTGTTGATTTCTTCGACGAAATATAGATTTATGTTTCTAACAATAGGATAATTATTACTTGCTTTGGTCTCGAAACTGAGATATTTTGCGTGAAAGTTTGCATTTATTTCAACTTATCCTGTTTTTTAACTATAAAAATTAAAATGTATGGTTTTACTTTCTCACAACCCCTCGGGTAGATAAATTATTGTGATCGTCAAAACATCAAATTCAAGATTTTGATGGATGACTCCTTGAACCCGAAAAAGTGGGTGTTTTTCCCTGTCTGTCTGTGTGTCTGTATCGTGACCTAGAACCGAAACTGTGTTACCGATCAGGCTAAATCTTGGTATCTATCTAAGAGTTTTCATAAGGTTCCGCGGAGGAATTCTTGGAATTATACACTCGTATCTACCCTATAGTATACGGACAAAAAGATTAAACATAGATTTTCTCAAAATCCGTTCTAACCAATTTGATTAAAATTCGTATGTACATTTTTATTAATTTTTTATCAATTACTTTTAATTAAATTTTTAAATTAATTTTTTATAAATTTTTTTAACATAAACAAAATGGCTCTTATTATTTTCCCATTGAAATAACTTAAGGGTACCTACATAAGTGGAAATTTCCCATTTATAGCCTATCATATCTCCACAAATTTATGAGATAGTAAATAGCTTAGGTTTAACATCACATATTTGTAGGTAGGGCTCTTAAAAACAAACAACTTTTATTATAAATAATATTTTATAAAATCAATATTTTCTGAGTTATAGGTCGGCTACTTGAACTCAAAACAGTGAATTCGCTCTTTCACCCACTCTACCTTCATGCCCACCATCTTCCGCATCGTTCAACACGTTAGGTGGTTTTCTATTCTCTTTCCAGACGGATGTTAAGGTTTTTTCATGATCTTTCCAGGCAAATACCAGACCACTCCACCTATACACACTAAATACACTAATACACACTAATTTACAGACGTTGCAAAACAAATACCAAACCCCTAGTCATGAAACATACATTGAATCGTAGGGTATTGATCATACCACACACTCCACAATAAACTATCATTTAATCATCATTTTCCTTTTCAGGCCAACTCCATTGATCCTTACGCGTACTTTCTAAACGTTAATATCTTATCCTCTTAGGCGGTTAGACCACCCTAAGCCATAAACGCTTCAACCTTAATCTTATAATAATAAAAGGAAGTGTTTGTCTGTGTTTGTGTGTGTGCGATGTCCATCCAAATCTACGGCACGAGGAGATCTGAAATTTTTAAAATAGGTGGACAGAAGATGGTCTGAATGCACCTCAAAGCAGGATTTTTTAATTTTTAATTTGCTTTTTAATTAGACTATTTTTAACAAATTTTTGAAGAAAATATTTTTAATCTAGTTGCTAGTTGTTTAGAATTATATTTCAAAGATAACGTTTCAAAATTAAATCGGGCACCACGGGGGGTCGAGGGGGGAGTATATAATTCTTATACCACAGTGGGTCACGGGCAGCCCCGTGCGAGATTGCTAGTGTCTTTAATATGACCTACTTCTCATCCTTGAAGAAAATGGATACACATTCTAGCCACCAACACCACCATACCTTCTTAAGGACTTTCCCGACGTCTTGGAACATGTTCAGACAGGTAAACATGCCTCTCACTAGCTCTCTAGCTACACAATATGAAGAGAGCTCAACAACTCTGTCAAACTTAGATAATGACTGCACTCTTAGGAAGCCTGATCTGAAAGGCTTTATTTCATACCAGAATACAACTGTACAGTAGGATTCAGGTACGAAATAAGACCTTCCAGAATGGTTTCCTAACCAAATCAAGGCGTAATTTAGGGATGTGTGAAACTTCGAAATCTCGAGGTCAAAACACAAATTTCCTTCGCTTTGTCTTCCACGCCCACAATAACCTTCCTATCTTTGAAACACATTTTGAAGGAAGAAGAAAATGTCGATAAATAACGAAAGTATTAGAGATTCACTAAATATGACATTTTTTCAACATATAGGCTTAATAATTTCTTGAACATATAAAACACAGTTTTAAAAACCAAGTTATGATTAAATGGCATCTATAAAGTAACCGGTCCCTTGGTGTAATGGTCAGTGCACCTGGCATAGGGGTCCCGGGTTTGATTCCCGGATGGTACCATGTATAATTTTCTCGAGAGGGTAGCTATCCCAACGGTCACCTGGGTCTGGTTAGGTTAAGAGTTTCTACTGGCTCCACACTCTCATCACCTCATATCATCGGGATATGGAAAGAGCCTCCATGGAAAGAATGTACGATTAGTACATTTGGGGAGTGCCCTGGGCAGCAGTACTGCACGTAAGCACCAGCTGACCTTCGCCTAAATTAGGCTACTAGTGATGTGACTAAAAATTAAGCACAATTAAAGGAACGTATTTTAGGATAGGTAAAATAATTAAATGTGTTTCGTTTTTCCCGCTAAACCTTTCTCTTTGCACTTAAAGGATCGTTAAAAAAAATTAAAAATATTGTTATATGACAATAAAAACAGTATTTTCAACTTTTCTTCGCATTCTAAAAGTCATCTTTGAGCTCCCTCTCCCCTCCTAGATATAAATAATACAAAAAAACACATCGAATTCACGTCCAATCGTCCATACTGTCACTTTGAACATGAGTGGGAGCTGAATATTACTAAATACAACGATGGTTTCTATCACACAGGGTAGTTATTACACCCTCTGTCGTTATAACAGCACGAGGCTTTTCATCCCCCTTGCCTGTGTGAGCTTTCCGCCCCTCTTAAACAATAACTAATACAACCCTCTCAAGGCAGCATCCTCCCTCCCGCTAATAGTGCCTGTGAACGATGGCCTTGGGGTTTCAGACATTAGACCAGGGTTCCGCGAGAATTTGCAAAAGCTTGCTTTTTATTGGTCTGTATATAGGAAGGGAAAGGTTGAGGGAGAGAGGAGATTAGGAAGAAGGAGGATTCAAATACTGGATTACTTGAAGGAAAGAAGAAAATTCTGGGAACTGAAGGAGGAGGCAAAGGACAGGGTGCATTGGCGGTCTAAGCTCACTGACAGAAGGAATAGACCTGTCGTAAGACAGAACACCTAATAATACATACTTTGTGGACAATGTGGAAATATGCTCAGATAACTCGTGTGTACGAAGAAGAAGAAGAGACGAGTACCGGTGATAATGTTAAAAGTGGGGGTAGTAAGAATATTTATAAGCCAAGGTCGACCTCGGTGGTCTTGGGGTAAAGTGCTCGCCTCAGGACCTTGATGTTCGTGGGTTCAAACCCAGTCGGGGTTGACGGATTTATCTTGAGCGATAAGAATCCGTAACACAACTTCCTTCGGAAGGGGAAGTAAATCCGTCAGTCCAATGTCGATTGTGGCATGTAAAAGAACCCTGAAAGGCCTAAAGAAAATACCTTTCCCGGAAAAATTGGTAGCCCTTTCGCTCTCGCTCATAGAAATTATCATGTGCTGATATAATCATTTGGTTCAGAAAGTGCACGCTAAATACCTCAACTAGATAAAGATAAGCCAAGTACCAAGGGACAGTAATAGTTAATAGATAGGGCTATAGGTTGGCAATAAACATTCTTGAAATAATTTATTCTAAAGTATGAGTTAATTATTGTTAATATTTTACTAACCCTAGGTCTACTAGTTTAAGCACATATATTTTGTAATTTACCCCTGTCGAACCTAATGTTTCGGCCAGGTAGGGATCCCCGTAGATTCTATGAAATATTTTAAGGGTCGCTCCAAACAAACAAGGTTGGCAATCACTGCATTAGACACCCACGTTGCATTTGGTTACCGTTGCGGATACACCGGTGGAGTTTTCAACTTGCTATTTTTTAAAGTGTGTTTTTTTTATCCTCCTTCCATGGTAATACAGGTAAATACAGATACGTTAAGCAACCCTTCTCATCTGAATCACTTAGATTAAGACTATAGTAATCTGAATCCTAGGATTCAACGCAGAGGATTTCAGGGATTCTAAGATTTTTGTTTTTGTTTGGGAGTGCTATTTTTATATATATATATATAAAGTGTTCCGCTTGAGAAAAAAAAAATCAAACACTTAAAACCATAATCTTAGAGTAATCGTTTACAATTTTAATAACTAGGCCGATTTTATTCCATAAACTTAGAAACTCAAAAACTTCTTAAGACAAATTTTAAGGAACTGTATATTATTTTTAATATGTTTACAATCTCATGGAATACTTCACAAGGGCTTTCTAAATAATATATTTTTTTTATCAGCACGTCTTACTAACTGTTCGGGTTTTACGCTTATGTACTAATTACGTTATTGGGTTAGGGATGAGTAAGGTTGAATTTAGAGGAAGTGTACCCACATTTTCGTAGAGGGGATTGGGAAAACATTAAGGAAAATCACCTTCAGTACACCCGACCAGGATCGAACAAAGCACGATCTCCCTGTCATCGGCAGTTTAACTTCTTGTGAGAGTGATGCCTTAGACCATGTAGTCACCAAAGAGGGTTTAGTAATATTATGTCTCTCAATACACACTAAACTCCAGCGCACTTAGATATTTACTATAGTGCCTAAGTCAGGACCCTGCTGGAATCAAACCAGTAGTCTCTAGACTTGTGTTCGACCTAGGAAAGAGTACACTCGTCTGAAGAAGACAAAACAGAATAACAGCTCTCCCATAGTGAACTTTGTTGAGGATTGAACTTCGTCTGAATATGACAAAACAGAATATAGCTCACCCATAGTGAACTTTGTTGAGGATTGAAATTCTTCTGAATATTACAATACAGAATATAGCTCACCCATAGTGAACTTTGTTGAGGATTGAACTTCGTCTGAATATGACAAAACAGAATATAGCTCATCCAGAGTGAATTTTGTAGAGAATTGAACTTCGTCTGAATATGACAATACAGAATATATCTCGTCCAGAGTGAATTTCGTTGAGGATTGAACCTCGTCTGAATATGACAATACAGAATATATCTCGTCCAGAGTGAATTTGGCCGAGTTATTGAACTTTGATATTCCAAGTCAAAGCTGCCACGCTCTTCTCGACAAAGCCTGGAGGCTACAAATGTATTGAATTAAACCCAGACCTTTAGTTCCCACCACTTTAACAAGAAGCGCTATATTATTGTACGAAGGCCCATAGGCCTCAACCATCGAGTGGGCCGAGCTAGTGTTTTGAAAAGCACTCTCTTCAAAATGTTTGTGGGGGGGCCCTGAGTATAAAGACCGAAGTGTGGAAGGGTAAGGGGTGAGTGGGGGATATTCTCTTGTTATGATTTATTTTATTTTTACTTTTCCTACGGACAAAAGGAACATTTTGCATTGTGCATTGTGTTTTCAATTACAATGTTAACGCTAGATTTTAAGAAAGGGTTTCATGTTTGTGTCTATATACACAGTCTAGCCATAGGTTACCAACAAATGAATCTAATACAAAACATTTTCAAATTAAAAAAAAAAGTGTTTTAAACTCAAGGTTTACTATGACATGTCAGTAAATTTAAGAAACAAAATAGGCCTAATACAAAATAATGTTTTGTTTATCCTGTAGGTCTACGTTTTAATTCGTTAATTTTATTTTACATTTGCGTTTTAAAATTTTAAACAAAACCTAGCTAAATGTAACAATAAAGAAAAATATAATACAAGCTGTTAGAGCCTTTAGTTTAAAAAAAAAACATTGTAGGTTGTGAGCGCAAATTTGTTTTTCTTGCTTAAAACACTTAATAAAACAGACCATGTTCATACGAAAACTTTAAAAAAAAAGATACACTTAACATTTATAAAAGCGCGTTCCTTCAAGCGGATGGTTTTTAAACAATTTTTGAAACATAAGCTTTACGAGAGATGCCTCAGTAACTGAGATATAACCAATCAGATGTTGCGCTCAGGTCATATACGTACAAAAACCTTTAATAGTACACGAGTTTGGTGTTTACTGGAACTAACAAAAGACTATTTGCTATGACGATATACATATTCAGACATGTAAACATGGTTAAACATTATAATTTTCTAATCTGAAAAGTCCACAAATCCACATATTTTGGTTGATTATTAAGACCTAAATAACCCGCCTTGGTGGCATAGTTGGCTAACGCGCTAATTTCGTGTTGAGCCAGACTGCCGAGGACGGGGAGATTGAGGTTCGAATCTCGGTCGGGTGAACCGTTTAACACTTGTGTTATCGCCCATAGGAGATAGAATAGACCGCTCAGGTGAGTCCAACAGGAAGTTCTGGGAAACAGCCCGGAGAGGGAGATGAAGAAGAACATCCCTCTCGTGTCGCGGCAGTGGCCACCCGGAGCGCTACTGGGCGGGACAGGTGTCCCCCGTGAAGAAACCGTGTCGCTCCGTGCGTTCCTCTTGTTGTACCTAGGGGGGCAGGGGCGGTACCTTGGAGGAACCACGCTGATGAGAATCTTTTCTCTCTCGGTTCAGCCACCTCTTCCGATACATGCGTCCCTCCTACAGTGAGAAATTGTTAGGTAGACATCGTGCAGCTTCTTGCCGGCAAACAACAACCAACGTACGACGACGAACCCACCCATTTTTGTCGCCTGCAACTTCTTATAGCTTTCACTATTGTGATTTCATATTAGTTCATTTTATGGAGGGATTATCTCACACCCTATGGAATCAGTGGCGTATTGTGAAATGTTTCCAAGGCAGGCAGAACTAGTTTTTTTAAAATCTAAAGTAAGTTATTTAACCTGCACTTTATCAACCCACTGATTATATATCAGTACATGTCTTATGAAGACTAACTTAAATCTATAACAGACACAACCCCCAGCCCCCCCTAACCCTCAGCCGTTGAATGGGAAAACCCCAATTTCACCCATAATAGTCTATCTTTTTTTTACCATGCCAGGAACCGAGCTCGGGACTCTTAACTTAGCTATCAGACACACTACTGGGCTAAGATACCGGACCAGCGCCAGTTAAAACTGTGTTTATGATGTTCTCAACAACTTGAGTCCCTTTTTCATAATCGTCGTTAGTTCTTAAACATTAGGGTTGACAGAATGAACCCATTTTAAACTTTAAAATATAAAATGCGTAAACTTGAAGAGGGAGTAATAATAATAAAAATAATAATAATGAAATTATTTCTAAAATTTAAATACTAAATTACCCCAATAATTTATGAACTGTTCCATAAGGATTTTAAATTTTCAGGATAAAACAATTCACTGTTTCTCTTTAGAGTGTCTAATTTGATCATATTTTTGGGGATGGTGGAGAAGTTAGCTTGGCATGGACACAATCTCTTGGAGAACCGAACCTTAGCTGTAGAGGTTTGATTTTTTTTTTCTCCCCGACCACGTGTTTCTATCGGGCCGGGCTATCCTCAATGTTACACAATTATGGTAGGTATGAGGAAAATATAATTTAAAGGAAATGTACAAGCATTTGAGTGTCGAGAGAGTGGGAAAATATCTAGGAGAAACCAACCTCAGTACACCCGGATGGGATTCACGCCCTGACCTCCCATGTCTCTGGAAAACTAGACAAGGTTCACGTCTTAGTCCACGTGTCCACAGATGCAAGTAAAATATTGTTTTATTATTATTATTGTTATCATTATTATTATTATTATTATTATTATTATTATTATTGCGACTTTGTGTTGACTATGAGTGGCAAACTATATTACCTAAGTGGACAGAGTGATCAGGGGTAAATTTAAGTAAACTCACCAGAATTTGCTTGGAAATAGGAAGGAAACCCAAATTGTGTAAAATATAATGCTTAGAGTAGGCCTACACGTCAGTTGGCCTAATGACTTTCTCCAAAGTTACGTTTTAAGCTAAATGGCTTTAGGCTTTACGTCTCCCTGATCCTGAGTGCACAAGATTCTGAACACAAAAATAACGACATTAAAACATATAATTGAGATATATGTTTATTCTGGCAGCGGTAAATTTATAATCCACGCCTATTTTTAAGAGTGGGTTTTTTTTAAATACATTTTTGGTCGAGCTAAATTGAAAGTATTTTCATTTGAATGACACAAATGGAGAGAAATAAGTTTTTTAAAAACAGCAAGGGATTAGTTATAGCCTTTAATAAATAAGCTGATTATTATCAAGAGGAGCATTAAGTAGAGGAGAGTACTAAGCAAAAAATATAAAATTACAAACAAGCATTTGATGCTCACTCTAGAGGAAGGGGGAGATAGCAGTGAGGGTTGTAAAAATCACATTTATTGGGCAGGCAAAGCAAAACACTTTTTGACAGGGATGTCCAAAATATTCTCTTTCTATTTAGTCCTCTGTATATTTTACCTAAGACCAACAGTTTTAGAGATAATTGCGAAACACCGGAAAAGTAATCCGCTATTTTCTAATATGGTAGACCTAGCACAGTTCGGATAGGTCAGGACTTTTAAAGTGATGTTTAGGAAGGTAATTAAAACAATTATATGGGAAAAAAATCTTATGGATTATGTCACCGATAAAGTATAAGAAATATCTAGTTCGCCGGTACTATTCAGGGTGTATTTTATTGGTGTCAAATATTCTAGGGGCTTATTCTCATCAACCAAACATTTAGAAAAGTTGATATAAACATTGGTATAGAAACACTTAGTTTTAGAGTTATTAAAGATTTTCCTCAAAAATGTATTAATCGTGCAGTCACTGATTATTTGGGAAGGGGGGGGGGGACAAAGATTTATCTTCCCTACTCTCTTGTTCTTCTCACGGTAACACTATTACAATGAACTCTTTGAAAGGCGAATGTCAAGCAATGTATTTATTCAGTTAAAGTACCGTCTATATTTTCACTTTTACTTTTGTGACAACTGTTGAAGTCACCATGCGGAGAAAATTAAACCCTATGTTTGTCACTGGAGCAATATTTGATTTGTATTGACCAGTTTTGGTCATCCCTGCCTCATCCCTACAGGAGAATAAAAGCTTGTTTACGTTCGATGACGCCGCATGTGAAAGTATCCACTTCTACCTGGGCCATTCTTGGAGTGTCCTCAGGTAAGAGACAAGTAAAGGACTCTATTTTTTTTTTTTAACTAAGTCCTTTCCTTTAGTGAAGTGTCGAGTAGTCCATGTACTCAGTGAAGCGAGTGATGTGTTAGTACTTCACCTCTAGGATTAGTGGCAGTGTTGAAAGTGTTTGTGTGTTGTGGAAGGGCAGAGGGACAGCGAGTCCGGCAAGCAACTTGTTATCTCACTGCGTGACGTCACTCACAAGGACATTGTCCAAGTAGTATACATCTTAACATAAAATATAGTGAGGTAGGTATCGCGAGCCAAGCGCAGTATTTTTTACAGTTTTTATAGCAGAAAATAAAACTATGTCTCCAGTGGTGTCTTATAATTTGATGAGAGCTTTTCCTCTTTATTAAAAAAAAGAATTTTTTTTTGTATCAAAATGTTCGTGAGAGATATTCAAGAACGGTTGAGATTAATATGTGTATAAAATTAAACTTGTAAGTTTCTACTGGATTTATTTCAACCAAAAAAATTGTTTGCTATTAAAACTACCAAAAACGCCCATAATTGTTCACGTCCTCTTCCAGCTCACCTTAAATATGCTAACTTTGTATGGTCCAACACTTTGGTTAGTTCGGTAACATTAAAGATGTGGTATCTAAAGAAATGTATTCATCATTTTCTTATTTGAAGTACAGAAAAATTTATTATATATTGTTACTTATAATATCTAAAGAAAACCATCTATAATTTACAAATTCCAAGAATTGAAAGAAAAATATTGATAGTACCTACTTTCTACTCATTACTAGTATCGAAAAAACTGTGGTTTTCCACTCTCCTTCCACGTGACTGTGTGAAACAAATTTTTAAGTTCAACCCATCTCAAAAATAACCCAACAGTATAAGTATTTGGACACTCTGGACTGGTAATAAAATATGTAAAACAAATAATTATTACTTTTTAATGGATTAGCGCTAGCGAATTAAATCCTCAGTTTGATTATCATAGGAAGAACTTTATCTGACAGTTAAAAAAGTAGCATTTAACTACTTTGACGTATTCTGACGTCAAATCATGTGATCTGCAGCTGTCACTCTGGATATATATTATAAATAATACAGAATATATAACTAGAAAAAAGAGTGAAATATAAATGTCGAAAGCATTTTTTTTTTAAATTTTGAAACAAAAACTGGTTCTTTAAAAAAGAAAATATTATCCTGGCTTAAAATCGTATTTTATAAATTAACTAAAAACAACTCCATGGCATCAACCTGCAATCAAGTCATACTTACCGAGTAACTACCATCTGTTGACGAAGATAGGGCCAACTTACACGGATAGAGGGTCTCATATAGTCAGCACAATGAACCCTTCGGCCGTTAATCTGAGTTTCTAAACCGGAGCGGCTATTTATTTATTCAAGTAGCTCCTCATTTGTCCTCATGAGGCTGAGTTAACCCCGTTCCAGAACTGCTTCACAGAAAGTCTGGAAGCGTCATAGATCGAGCCCAGGACCTCTGGACCTGTAACTCCGACCACTAGACCATCATAAGCGGTCATTAGAAAGGTTAACATCCTAAAATAGTTTCAATACCAGTGCATCAAGCTTTCCACCTCCTGAATCCAAAGATTGTTGGTTCCGCCAACCACGGTTTGAGAGCCTCTCCCATATAGTCGAGTGTTCCACCCAGGTGCTCTGGTGTGCTAAGTAGCCAGGAGCACAATACTAGTCTAAACCTCTTCAAAGTGCTTGAGGAACCCTTGATGTTCAAAGAGAGTGAGAGAGAGAACAAATAGAAAGATAAAGAGAGAGTTAAGTAGTGCAACTAACAGTCTTCAAGTGAGGGCCATTAATACAAGAGGATTTAAACCCAAAGACCACAAGCCCATCCGAATGTTTCCACACACTTCCATTTTACCAAAGTATGGGGGGGGGGAGCTATTCCAAACAAAACAAAGATTACGTTTCTTCTTCCTTCACCTTCTTCGAACTGAAAGAGATGTTATTGTGGATTTGGTGCCCTTCAGTTGGTTGTGTTGTGGGTCATTAAGATAGAATTGATTTCACAAATCTAAAAATACCACCATACATAAAAACCGAAATACCTTAGATTATACATTGGTAAGAACTATAAATATTATAGTAGTAAGAGATGACATTCTAAATTAATAATTATGTAGTTGGTCAAATATAGACTCTTTATATAACAAAGAATACTGAGGAAATATGTTTCTCACTGTTTCAGAAATAAGCACTATAGAAAGAACTTAGAACTTAGAAGATACAGTCCACTTTTCATAGGAACATCCTTTTCTGTCAGCTATTATATCTACTTTCACGTATTCCTAAGTATCCTAAGTATAGACATGCGACACGTTTGCAGCTGTCATTTTTGATAGATGGTACGGATAACTTTAAATAACACTAATTATTAGTTCTGTGAACAATGAAATTCGCTACCACAGCAGACCTTGCTTCCTCCATTCTCTAATCGTAGCTACAGTCATTGGCTATAAAAAATTTCTTCACATGGTGATAAATAACAGTTCCTGAACATCTTTCGTGAGCATAACAGCATTAGATGACAGACTTATTAAATGAAGAGAAAAAGTTGTCATTAAATTCCAGGACTCCCCTGACAGATATTAAATAACTGTTGATATCACCATGTGTAGAAAATTAAACTAATGAATGTTACTAGAGCAAGATTTCATTTGTTTTCGGCCAAAAATGTTTTTCTGTAAAATCTGCATAAGCACTGGCCTTTTCTCGCGTTCCTTCAATCCCCACATTAAGATATCTAGAACTGGTTGAGTAGGTGAATTATAAGGAAACGCACCCACATTTATCAGTGTCCTCCTTTGCTAGAGTCAGGTGCCCCATCATATACCTAACTGCCTACAAAATATGATCAAAATAAAAAAGAAACTGGAGGAAATACGTCATAATATGTAAAGATGTTAACAAAGGAATGTGCAAGAAGAGGGAAATAAGACTTGTGAGGAGATACAGTAAATAAAGAAGGGGAGCTCGTCTTTGTTGGTTTTGTGTGGATAAGAAGTTAAGTCTATTTTGTTCGCGTGAATGGTTCTTGTCAATACATTGATTCCTCTTAGTAGCGCGTCAACTGAATGTGTTGAGTAAAATACTGTCTTATTGTGCCTTTCAGATGGATTACTGTCCAGATGGTATCTGGGTTATTTCACCAAAGATTCTGAGAAAAGAGATCAAGATGCTACAGTGAAAATAGCAATAAAACAACAATACAAAATAGCACTAGTAGAGAGGTAGCCAAATAGCGGCCCATGAGGTCATTTTCTGTGGCTCGCGACAAGGTTCACCAAATTATAAATATGGATTATTATTATCAGTTTTGGCCACGGGCTTCCTGATGTGTGTATATTTTCAGACTTTCCATTTGGAATTATGTGATATTCAAAATGCTCCCTTTTTTCAGTCCAGGCAAGAGATGGGCATTGTCTTTTGGGAACTGGTACCACGAGAAAAATATCCCGGATCGAGTGAATTTAGCAGGTGAATTGCATCCATGTTATTAAGCACGCACTTGTGTGAATGCACTTTTTCCATTATGAAAGAGCAGGGAAATCGTTGCAAATAAACCGATAGACTGATGACCAATTTCTGGACTTGTTACGAATATCAAAATTATTGAAAATCGACTTGGTTGTACTTGTTTCTCCAAATGAGCGCTCAATGTTCTTATTAACTTGTATTTAATTTTAATAACACCAATATTTCACTGAAAAATGTGTTCAAATTATCATTTTGAATTTCTTATGTGTATAATTGTGCATCTGAAAGGTACAGGGGGAAAAGGGGAAAGTTCAGTTTTAACTCAAATCGAGTTGGGGCTTCCATCTGTTAGACAATCACGAAACATTTCTAATACACTTTAGATTATGGTTAGCAGAGAGGTCTCTGTTATATTTAAATTAATTAAAAAAAGTATTTACTAGGGCCCTTATGGGGTTTGAAACATGAAAGTTATTGTCCTGGAAAATTTATGTTTTATCTTCCTCCTTTTTCCCTAGTAACCTTCATTTAGTCTAGTTCTATTTGTAAATATATATATGCTACTATCTTGAACGAGTCTGTGTTTATTATTCCAGAGAATATTCCTAAATATTGGCTAAACAAAACGTTGTGCGGCCCGTGACTCAAACACACGTAGACATATGTTGGCCCTTGTAAGTTCTAAGTTGGCCACCCCTGCACTAGTTAGTACTTTAAAATTATGCTAGGAAGAATTTTTATAATTTACAAACTTTTTTTTGTGCTCAGCAACGAAAACATTTTACTATTATTATTAATATTATTTTTAATGAATTGATGATATTTAGTCCGTCATTATGGCTTACTTGGTAGCGTGTTAGACTACTGAAACTAAGATTCCCGGGTTCGATTCCTGTCATAGTTTAGGGTTAGTATTATTAGTGAAATTGGTGTTTCCTCATCCACAGTGTCATATTAGCGCAGGCGGGTGTGAATTTATTTAAAGTATAAGGTTCTGCTGTTTTTGGGGTTTTCTTTATAAATGTCTTTCTTACAAAGTCCCTTTATCTCTAATGGAAAGAAAAAGCTCTGACTTTCATTTGAAAGTCCTTAGACCATTGTTATTTAAATTTTGGCACGCGTTTAACCGAGAAGTAGGCTGACTAATCATATAATTTATTTTATAGTAGCTAGGTTAATAAACAAGCTATTGCAAACCCTCTTCCGTGTTTACATAATCTAACGCGTAACTCTTATGATAGACTGTACTGCCGACGACCAGGAGATTGGTGTTCGAATCCTTATTGTGTGTATTGAGGTTTACACTCTCCCCACACGCAAATTTATGTACACTTCATCTAAATTCAACCTTTCTCATCCCTAACACATTAGCGTAATTAGTATATAAATGTATAGCCCGAACGGGTAGTGAGAAGTAGAAAAAACTATAAAATATGAATATATAAATCTAAAAGAATAAAAGCATTATAAACAATTACAAATATGTCAGGTTTTTGTTAGCTTGTATGCAGAAAAAAAATTGCTATCCGACCATAAGAGTGAAACAAGCAACTCTATTAAGACAAGAAGTTGTATTTAAAATTAAGCCAAATTATAAACAAAGTTAATATGCATGAATATCAAAAAAAGTCACTGAATTCTTTAATTTATTTTGAGTAATCTATTTTCTTGTCTAAAATCTAAATCATAAAATAATATTCTCTATCAATACGGGAAATTATGAATTATTAGGAACTATGAATTATTTATTGATACAACTTCCATGGCTTCAAGAAACTAAAATCAAAAGACTTTTTAAATCTGTCACAATATTTTCTTAACGATATTTTATATTATACGCTACGTCTAGAAATCATTAAAAGGCAAACAAACAATATTTTTACCATCGATCGCTATAAAAATATATATATCTTACAAGTGTAAAATTGACTTGTAGGGTTGGTATGCTTGTTTGCGTGTCTTCACTACGATTGAAGAGGTCCGTCAGTATCTCGATCGTTGTGGCGTAGTCTAGACTTTGTTGAACGAAAAACAAGTAATATTTAACAAAGATATTGGGCTTGTTTTCAGAAGCGAATGGTTTGTTTACTGGTAAATGGAGAATAGAAAGTGAGATGGGGGGAAATGGTTTGGGGTTAGTCCTCAGAAAAAGGAAGATTTAAATTGGAAGATTTCAGTTCGAATAGGGAGATTCAGATGATGAAATTGCGCTGAACGAAAACTGAATAAATCCCAGCTACAGAAACATAGTTACTATAATTTTACATAAAATCAAATGTATTATTTATTAAATTAGCTATCTGTCTAAAAATAATAATAATAAGCATTCACAGACTGGGTGGCGAGGGAGATCCCTTGCACGTCATAAAAGTCGTGATAACTAGGTACTTACAAGTTTATATAAATGTTTAGGGTAAAGTGTGTTTAGTATAAAACTAGACTTGTAGGGCTGTCATTGACGATTATAGAGTTCAAGTCAATAAAAGATTAATAATGAATAAGAATGATTCCTTTACATCAAGTATTTATTTTATTAGAATTATCATCTATCAGACTCACCTTAAAAACACGCCCCACCCGTATGAAAGTTTGTGAAAACAAAGTCTTACAAAAATTTTTAAACACCGCGTCTTACTAACCGTTCGGGTTATACGCTTACATGTACTAACTACGCTAATGGTTTTAGGGATCAGGGTGGTTATATTTTATAGGAAGTGTACCCACATTTGCGTGGAGGAAGAGTGAAAAAACATTTTTGAAAAAACCTTAGTATACCCGAACGTGATTCTAATCTTGATATCCCCGTCATCGACCGTATACTCTACTGCGAGAGTAGCGCGTCAGACCATGCGGCCACAAAAGCGGTTTTCACAATATTGAATTAAAATAAGATTCGTTGCCAACATAGCAACACATCCTTCCCATTTGAAGGTTGAGAGACGAGCCAATCGTAGGTAGCGTTGTTTGTACGCACCCCTAACAATATCGCGTCATCCTTCCGTTGAACGTTGGTCTACTTGTTGGTCTGTAACAAGAGAAAGACAGCGCAATGATGCATTCACTTGAAATAATAACTTCTAGCTGGAAGAGTAACTTCTGATAGTTAAGTATTATTGCTAAGAGGTATTAAAATGTACAATAACTACAAGGGGCGGAAAAATGATAACATTACAATAGGTTATAATAATATAATTATGTTTCCTCCCCTAATCTTGTTCTAGGTTGTTCCACTTCTTACTGCAAGCTCAAGCCATCTCAAATGACTCTAGTTCAATAACACAAGAGAGATAAGGTGAGTTTGAAAGAAATGCACCTGTATTCGTTTGAAGACAAGATGTAGAAATCATTAATAAAAACAACCCTCGACATATCCAACCAGGATTCGAACTTGCATGTAGAGCTGAGACAGCCCTGTATGTCATCGTTTTAAACAAAACTAATGGGATATGGACGATAAAGGTAGAATATGGAGGAACTTTACCTGTATTTGCGGCGAGTAACAGTGAGAAACTATTTTTTTTAAACATTATCAATACACGGTGGTAGTCCACCAAATGCAAAATTGTAATTTTACTACATGTATAATGGAGCAATGTGGCTAGATCTGTAAACTAAAGATCATTTCCAACTTAAAATCAATACAATACCTAACCGTACAAGCTATCGCTTACCTTCTGTTATTCGTTTGAATGTACTGTACTGTACATACAATTGTCATTGTACAAAGGCAACACAAAGGCAATCCCCGAGTTGCCGAATGGCCGTGGTAGCTGATGGCTCATTATTGGTTGACGATATCTATCACAGACTTTGCCTTAAGCTATGAGTGAAGAATTAACTACCCTTAGCACAGTACCATTCCTGGATAGCTCAGTAGTAGAAAAGTGGTATGCTAAGCCAAGTGTCTTGGGTTTAATTCTCGTTTCATTCAAATTTATAAATACTTTTAGTAGCCTACACCCAACCGATATTCAAAACCTATCTTCCCCATTATTATTATTATTATTATTAGCACCACGTCTTACTACCCGTCCGGGCTATACGCACTCACGCTAATGTGTAATGGTAAGGTGATTGTGAGATGAAATGGAGGACCTACAGTTTAACGTGGAATCCGAACCACGGTTTATCCTGGCATTCCTCACATTCACAAGTTGTGATTAATACACGTCTTGTCAGAGATGAAGGAAGGGTTTGGCAGTGAGATAAATCTGTGCCGGAACCGAGGATTGAACCCCGGACTCTCAGCACAGAAGTCTGACACCTTACCCCTAGACCACCAGGTCAGCATCTTCTCAATCAACCGCAAACCAGACCATATGAGCTTGGTATTTTGTCCGAGTACCCACCGATGAGCATTTAAAACTACTTGTTAATATTACTTACAGACTGAGACCAATGTGCTGAACCTTTATGGTTTTTTACGTAGAAAGGGATGTTTTTTTAATCAGTAGTCATATCTCCTGCGCCTCCTCTCTTGTTTACAGGCTGTGACAGAAGTTAGGGACCGAAAAAAAACACCACATGATTGAGAGACCCACCCTCAAAGAAAATCTTTTGTTTTCTCAAGGTCTACATGGGCCAAAAGACTGACGCCTTTATCTATTATTTCCTGCTCATTTAACAGTCTGGAGTTGTTTGTACACGGGAACTCCCGATGATAGTCGGATATGTCTTGACGCATCTTTTTTCTATTTATTTTTTAGCACCGCATCCTACTTACTGCACAGGTTATGCGAAATACACTTATTAATAGGGATGAGAAAGGTTGAATTCAGAGGAGGTACACATGCATTCGCGTAGAGAGAGAATGGAAAACCATTTGGGGAAATTCAACCTCAGTACACCCGACCTATATTCGAGATCTCCCTATCATCAGCAGTCTAGTCTATTGCAAAAGTGACGCCTTAGATCATTCAGCCCCTGAAGCAGGTTTGACCCATTTTATTGTTCCATTTAAAACTTCGACATTGTTTTAAACATATCGTAAGCAATTTTACAAGAATGGAAGAAAGCTAACGTTTGTACATTTAACTTCACATGAATAGCGGAACTTAGACGATTGAAATGATCTTTAGGTTATGAATATAGCAGTATCAAGTATAATTATATTCGTGAATTTGAAAAATGGCACATGGACACGAGAATCGAACGAGGGACCCTTGGCCCTAGCGTGTCAATGCTCTATCACTGAGTTATCCAGATTTCCACAAATCTATCACAGACTCTGCCTCAAATCTATGAGTGAAGAGTGATCTTAAGTACGGGATGATACCTGGATAGTTCAGTGGTATAGCCCGATAAATTAAAAGTCCCAGGTTTGATTCTCGTTTTCAGGTGTCCTTTTTCAAAATTACGAATACTAGGTCTATACAATTAGTTCAATATGACACTGGTGGTCACGTGGACAAAGGTGCTAGTATCGTCGTGCCTGGTTTATCGGTGATAGGAAGGTAAGGGTTCGAAACCCAGCCAGGCATACTGAAGGGTTTTATTTATTTCCTATTTGGTGTCAAATCATCTTCCACGCAAATGTAGGTACACTTACTCTAAATTTTACCTTCTTTTAACCTATCCTATCAATGTGGATGAGTTGATAGTCTGGGGGAATCGTAAGACATATTTCACCAAATTATCCCTTCATTTATCTACATATAATAATGACAATTTTCCGGTAGTAGTTGCTTGTGACGTACTAGGCCGGTAAAGGGGCTAGGATACTAGGGAAGGAGGTATCTAGAGCCCATAAGTGGCGTGTCGTGAAGTTTTTCCAAGGGTAAACAGCATTAGTTTAAACTGTACTTGTGAATTGTTCACACCTCTCAGTAGAACACTCATTGGTCAGGTATGTTTTTTTGACGAAGAAAAAGGACCAGATTTTCTATAAAAAAACTTTAAAAAACAAATCCATGCCTTCAACCCGCAAGATAATCATATCGATCGAGAGGCCGCCATCTTTTGGCGAAGATAGTGCCAAATTCTGCGCAAAGAGGGTGTCATGTGGTCAACACAACAAGACTTACAGCCATTAATCTCAGTTTTCTAGACCAGAATCACTACCTATTTATTCAAGCAGCTCCTCAATTGTCCTAACGAGGCTGAGTCGACCCCTATCCAGACACATTGCTTCACAGAAAATATGGAAGCGCCAGGGATTGAACCCGGGTCCTCTGGATCTGTAGCCAGGAGCTCTGATCACTAGACCACATACATAGATGATATTTAAATATTCAAACCAATCTTAAAACTATTTTAACTATATTTTTGATGAGAGACTGAAAATATAATCCAAACAAATAACAGCAATTATAAATTTGTATTCTCTCGGTAAAATTCTCATGTGATTAAATCCCAGGGGAAGGCGATGTATTCCTTTAAAGCTTTTTATATTATAACATTGATGCATTAACAGATCTGGTCTACAGTATGCCCTACGTTAGTGACTCGTTCAACCACCAAGCGCTATAATCGATACCTAAATATGAGAAGATAGCTGAAATCACTTCTATTGCTTAGTGAAATGCATTTAAATAGCTAGAATTATTTTACAGAAAACAATAACGGACAAATGTTTGGAAAAAAAAAGAGAGGAAGAATTTCTGTGTGAAATCTTAAATCTCACATTTCTATGGTTATTAGATGAATACATCAATTAAGTAAAGTTCTAACTTGCCAATTATTATAGGTTACTGTTGCTTAGTACGCTTTTGTGGCACTATTATATTATTATTATTATTATTATTATTATTATTATTATTATTATTATTATCCTATGTTTTGTAATCATTCATCAGTATGTATCATTATTTAGCTATGATTGTTTATTTTATTTTGTTACTATATGTATTTTTAAGGTACTTGTGTACTTTTCAGTGCTGGCCTGTTATAGGTCTCACGACTATTGGCCAGTACTATGATAAAGGAAATTGAAATTATTATTATTATTTCTATTTTTGCACTGTTGTGTAGCACTTTAACTAAGGAAATTGAAATTATTATGAACGTCTTAGACTATCTATTCCAATGGAAAAAGATAAGATAGTGATAGTGATAGTGAAGCTCATTGCATGATAACTAGTCTCACATATACGCGGTAGAGTATCAAACCCGGGCTTCAAATACAAAGGTTTTCAAACACAATGTATTACCACCCGTCCGGAATATCCGCATATTTTCACCGGTGTATTAGGGATGAGTAAGATAGAATTAATAGGGAATTCCCCCTTATTTACGTGGAGATGTAGGGTGGGAAAGTAAGTAAAAAAAGTGTAAAAACAATTCATTGTAGCCTACTTGATTGGGCCTCAAAGCACAGTCCTCCAATTACTAAGCAAACCAGGTTTGTTTAGACCGACGCCTTAGTTTGCGTGCTCACTGGTGCGGGTATGTATTATTATTATTAGCACCGCGTCTTACTACCCGTTCGGGTTGTACGCACTTACGCTAATATGTAATGGTAGGGTGATTGTGAGATGAAATGGAGGACCTACAGTTTAACGTGGGATCCGAACCACGGTGGAGACCTGGCATTCCACACATTCACAAGTTGTGATTAATACATGTCTTGTCAGAGGTGAAGGAAGGGTTTGGCAATCAGCGTGGGCATTTAAAACTTTAAAAACAAAATAAATGGAATGCACTAGGTCTAATAATATTAATAAAAACAGACCGCTTCAGTGATCGAATGGTCTAAGGCAGAGTTTTTCAACCGGTGTGCCTCGAAGGGTCAGCAGGTGTGCCGTGTGATAGTTTTGGGGTAAGATAAAAAAAGAAGTGAGAAAAAATTTGAGGAGTAAAAAAAACCTATTTAAATCCATTATCAATTTTTTTAATAACCCAATTATTATAATTCTAGCTATTGAACTTTTATACACAATCTTAATACTTGTTTATTTTAAAGATTAAATCTTTCGTTAAAAAAACTGATGTACCTCGACAATCTTAGCCATGTGCCTTGAGTTAAAAATGGTTGAAAATCGCGTATATAAAGCGTCACTCTCGCTAAGGAATGGACTGCCTATGACGGGTAGATCGGGTTTTAAATCTCGTTTGGGTGTACCAGGTTTATATTTTTTGCTAATTTTTTTGTCCTTCTAATTACAAAGGAATGCCACTACATTTTCTCTAAATTCTACCTTCTCCAATTTTTATTTCATATGAGTAATTAACAAAATACAAAAATGCTTACATCCCGAACGACGAGACGCTCGAAAGATAAAAATAGTAAAAATCAAATCTAAACATAACCGACAATGATAGCAAATAAATGTCTTATGTGAACTCCTGTATACAGTTCTTATCCTCGGGCCAAGGCAAGGATCGTTATTGTCCCCGTTTCTGACATTCATTTGTTACCCTAACCCCCCTCCCCTACTCCCTTTCACCCTCCACCCTTTTCTCCTCAACTACCATTCAGAGCCATTCTTCTTTCGCTCCCAATTTGGCAAACGTTTTCAATTGCCTTTTTTTTTTTTTTTTAGTGTGTGTGCCAGAGACTTTCAGTTTTATTGTACAAAGTCTACAACAGAACTGTTTTTTTATATTTTTTATTATTTCGCTTTCTTTTCAACGACACAAATTGAGCCAAGAAGGTTGACGCAGAAGCATTTCCTACCACCCTCAAGGCACGAACCACGGACTCCAATTACCAGTCAAGTGAGGACTTCTGGAAGCACGTTGCCTAGAAATAATAGGAATTTATTTTTTCTTAGAAATACTGGATACAATTTTTTTTTATTTCCCAACAATCTGTTCTAAGATTTTTTTTATGATGAAAATAAAAGCACATTGCAAAATAAAATAAAAATGGTGAATTCATTAAAAAAATCGTATCTAATGACAATTCAAAAATAATGATTTTTATTTTTCCCAAGCATGATCTACAACGGTGATTTAGTTTTATATTTGATACAATTAATTGTTAATTTTTTAACGACATTAAAAACAAAAAAAATCAAACTAATAAAATTATCTAATTTTGTTTAAAATTAACTACATATATCTTTTCCTTTTTAGTACCACGGCTTACTACCCATTCTGGCTATAAACCTATGTACCAATTGCACTAATGCAATAAGGATGAAGAAGGTTGAATTTAAATGAATTGTACCCGTACTTGCGTGGAAAGAGAGTGGGAAACTATTCAGGAAAAAACACTCTCAGTACACCCGACCGAGATTCGAATCTCAACCTCCCCGTCATCGGAAGTCTAATCTACTACCGCAAGACTAGCGTGTCAGACTACGCGACCACCGAAGCGGGTATCTGGTAGTTACTGAAGTTATTAATACAATAATTGTAATATATTCATACGTCAAGTCATGTTATCTTAATCCGTCACTTTTGATAGATATTATCAATACTTATAAAGTAACAAAAATAATATAGTAAAATATTATTAATGTTGGCCGCAAATAAACTGTTCTTTCAACCAAAATCAGTGTATTGACCTACCTTAACATTGGACTGTAGGCCCTACACGTCTTATTACTACTACACAGCCATAGCAAAAACAAAATATAGTAAATATACCTTGATTTTATTACTAATTGACACTTGGAGCACCTTTTAGAAACTACAAATACATTTTCCTTTTTATAAACGTTGTACACATTTTATTATATTGTTATTCTATTGTTATTGAAAATATATATATAGGCCTAAATAGTAAGTGAGAGCTGCAGATCACATCATTCGACGTATGAACACGTGAAAACAAATCTAGTAGCATTTCCCAGCTGTCTGATACGTCAATTCGTAAGAAAATTAGGGTACAGCTTTGTCAGCACCACCCAGTATTGAACCCGATTACCTTAGACAAGTGTTTATCAAACTGTGGTAAGCATACCCCCAGGGGTACGGGAAGAATTTCAGGGGGGTACACGACCTACCACCGCATTTTATTTAATCCTAAAATACTTTTTCGATTTAATAAGTCTTATAAAACAAATTACCACAGATTTTGAAATGATGTCATGGATTTTTAAAAGCCTATTTATAACCTTTATCATGGCTTTGCTTAACTAGAGGCTTATTAACATACATATATATTTATAAATAGCTGGAAGGGGTACTTTGATTACACCACGGCCCCGAAAGGGATATGTGTCTGGCAAATGACAATGTCTTAGATCCATGGCGCGGAGTGTTATCAGGATAATCACAGCGTAAATTTTCGCGGTCGAAATTAATAACATGTTACCATAGTTTCGATGTTGTTTTATGCGTTTTGATAATATCTCTTGTCCGACAGCCTAGCTCAGCCAGTATCTTATCTGCCTACTGAACTAAAGCTCCCGCGTTCGATTCCTGGCGTGGCAAACAAGTTGTATCAATAATTAAATGGGGCTTTCTCCCTTTCACAGTTATGAATTAATGGCTGGGTGTTGTTTCTGTTTTAGATTTATATTAGTTTATAGGTCGTGTGTTAATTAAATCTCAATTCAGAAAGTACACGTTGAATATCTCTAATAAAATATTAAGATTAATAACACCCTGGTTTTTATTGAAAGATCAGTCTAGGAAAATCATACATATTTCTTTGTAGCCAACATCAATAGTATTTTACTTTTTTTTGTGTGTGTGTGTTTTTTATAGCTATTGATAATACCTATCAAAAGTGACAGCTGAAGATTACATGACTTGACATATGAATATATTAAAGTTGTTTTAGTAGGTTTAGTAAGCTACCAGATAGTGTTATTCTTACCAAAATCAGGGCACAGCTATTAAAATTGACAGCTATGGTAACATAAGCTGTCGTATGGATACGTGTAAAAAGAACTAATCACTTTTTCTAGATTTAAGATAAAGGCCCTTGCTATTAAAATTGGACCGTAGTAAGACTCGGTACACTTACAAATAAAAACTTAATCACTCGTTGAATAACCCAAATAAAAGATATGGATAGAAAAAAATGGAAGATTTCTCCTGTGTCCTTTTAACACCCAAAAACCCTGTGACAAGACAAGTAAGTGGCATTTTTTGTTTGTTTGTCCAGACTTGAAATTTCACCCCCACCGAATTTGAAGAGGAGGGTGGGGTGTGTGATGGGGCGGGTAAAAGCGCCTTGCATGTTAGGGGAAGCCGACTCTCTTCTTCAGTCAATAGGGCATGAAACTGTCTGGCTAGTAAGCCGTATTGTGTTCCAGGAGAACGTTTAGTCAACATGACACTTCCATTGAAAAGATTGGAGCCGCTGAGACTTAACTGGAAGAAGTCCTCTGAGCTTGGAACTCCCTCAAGATTGTAGGGACATGTTGGGGGGATACCGGTGGCTCTACTGCTCTACTCCCATCAGCTTAGATCCATCTCAAGACCTTTCCTGGCGCCAAAGGGCTTGAGGTAATCTCTCTAGTAATAACGTGGAGAGAAAGCTCGCGACTATTTGCGGGTGTAAGCAAATGACAGGCTACTGGTCGATAAATGAGGACATACACTCCATTCCCGGTAGGAGTTACTCTCTGAAAGGTCTTTTCCCCTACCAATATCCTACTATATAATAGATTTCTGGTAGGGAAAAAGGCCTTTCAGAAAACAATTTCTACGCTGAACAGACTTTAGAAACATGGAGCTTAATTTCCTTCAAATGGTGACATCAACAGTTCTTTAATATCTGTCAAGGGTGTACTTGGAATTTAATGACAACTGTTTCTCTTCATTTAAAAAGTTTCTCATCTAATGCCGCTATGGTCATAACAGATATTCAACAACTGTTGATATCACCGTGTGAATAAAATTAAACTCTTATGTTTCTACTGGAGAAATATTTTAATTATTTTGGTCTAAAAACCGTTTTGCTATAAAAACTGTAAAAAACCTGCCCTTAACTCGCGTTACTTACATCTCCATCTTACTACTATCGAATAATACAATG
>CABFWO010001047.1:97699-107699 GCA_902155825.1 Timema genevievae | reverse complement strand
AATGTCTTAAGTTGATTACTTGATAAAGCCTGGAGTTATTACGAGCAATAATGATTAATATCAAACAAATAACAGCTGTAACATGAAAAATCAATCATTAACAAATAACTTTAAAAATACAATGGCCCAAAACCTCAATTATTCAAGGCCCAATTACCGCCTCAAATTTTACCATTTTCCCGGGGTCAAACCCCCTAGCCCTCCAGTGTTTTAAACGTTCTCTTTGTCGCATGGGATTTTTTAATATTCAATAATGTCTTTACTTTGGAAATTCACTGCCAAACCCGGCCCCCTCTCCCCAAATATATTTTGTGCCAGGTCCCTGTATGTGTCTTTTATAATATTAATTATTTTCAACTACAGTAGAATTTCGGTTTACCTAAACCTTGGTTAACTTAAACGCCGTTTTTGTTGTTGTTTTCTTGTAATAGTTTTTGTTTGGCTAGACAGGTGTAACAGGTGGGGACTCAATCTAACCAGAAATTTATTCTTTCACAATTTGCCAAGAAACCACAAAATCAAACATTGCCATGAATAATTTACATGTATTACATATTGAATATATTTTCAATAAGTGCGATTATCATAAAATGTGTTCCTGAATAAATGTTTATTTTTACCACCACAACTTGAATTTACAAATTATCCGATTTCGTTTATTTTAAATCGAGTTTGTTCCCTTTATTTCGGATAGCTAAGGTTCAACTGTATCTTAATTAGTTCTAAATTACCTCTGATTATGAATTCGATTAGGGACATCAATTAAACGTTTAAACCTACCCGAATAGGTAGTAAGATGCGGTGCTGAAAAAAAATTTAAATCTCTGACCCACTTCGGTGGTCACATGGTCTAAGGCGTCACTATCGTTATAAGTTAGACTGCCTATGAAAGGGAAGATCCGGGTTCAAATACCGGTCGGGTGTACTGAGAGTATTTTTTCCAAAAAAAATATTCCACTGTACCCCCACACATATGTAAATAAATTCTGTTCACCATAGGAATTGTTTTCTGAAAGGCCTTTTTCCCTACCATAAAGCTATTATATAGTAGGATATTGGTAGGAAAAAAGACCTTTCAGAGAGTAATTCCTACAGTGAATGGAGTATACACTTTCTCTGAATGTACTGTACATATGCGTACAACCGCGAGGGGGTGCTAAAAAAGTTTAACCTCTGAAACAAATAAAAACATCATTGATCCATTATATAGTATTTTATTACTATTATAATTTTTCAATCACAGACAAATTACTAATTTATGTATATCAAACCATCTTGCCCACTTAAGGTGGGGTGCTAGTGAGCGTTAGTTTAGAGAAGTATTTTTGTAGTTTTTATAGCAGAAACATTTTTTGTCCAAAATAAATCAAATATTTCTTCTATAGAAACATAGATTTTAGTTTTCTGCGCATGCTAATCGCAACAGTTCTTGAATATATATCAAAGGTGTCCTAGAATTTAATGACAACTTTTTCTCTTCATTTAAAAAGTTTGTCACCAAATGCCGCTATGCTCATGCCAGATATTCAACAACTATTGAGATTAGCATGTGCAGAAAACTAAACTCTATGTTTCTATAAAAGAAATATTTGGTTTATTTTGTACAAAAAAGTTTATGGTATAAAAACTACAAAATTAATGCACTAAACTCGCGCTCACTAGCACCCCACCTTAAAAGTAATATGTAGTCATCCGCATTCAGCTTCAATCTTTTTTAATCTGCTTTTCCAGTGACAGGAGCTCGGTGTTCTACTGGTGAGCTGGTGAGCAGTCAGGTGTTCTCAGGGTGATATTTTATCATTTGTTCCCAACTATTCTTCTACGTAGATGCGGGTACATTTTATAATCTACCATCCTCATCCTTTCCCCGTTAGTGTAATTAAATAAGTATCGCTTTGACGGGTAGAAAGATGTGTTACAAAAAGTATGTAGTACAATAAAAGTTATATACCCATCATTTTATAATATTTCTAAATTGATGTTAAATATTCTTATTAATAAACGTATATTATTAAAGATGTTTGGAATCGATCTATCTTATTAATAAAGCTTATAACAGCTACTTCAGTGAGTGAGTCACATAAACTATGTAAAAATATTCAAACTTATTCAATAACACGTGAATTATACGTGACTACCCGACTGTCCTTGAGTAGAAGAAAGAAATACTAGAAAAAAAATTAATTTGATACTCTAAAAACAGAAATAAAAAAACATATCTCTTCTAAATACACTTCCCCTCGTATAACTTTACATAAATAACTTCTTCGTAGAGTGAAACTTTTGAATGCAACGAATACGGAAGCTCATAATCTACACAAGTTAAGAAATAATTTGGGGAAGGTCTTTGATTTGAAAGGAAGCTCTTTGGAGGAAAACTGTCTTTTAATTTGTTTGGTGAGTCGGGGAAAGAAGATTTTTTTTTTACCTCTTTATAATTTCTGAGTTGTTACGTACATTACGTTGATTACCAAGGAAATAAGATGGTTTATATACAAGTTAGAGTTTAAAAGATATATGAAAGATAAGTTTCTTGAATCTTTGAAACGGAAGTAAGATAAATTAAGACACAACTTACAAGGTAGAAGAAGCTTTGCCAAATGTTTGGCAAAAAAAAAAGGAGTGGGGGAGTGGAAATATTTTTCGTTTGAGTAAACAGTTTGATGAGTTTTTATAAGTTTTCTTACCTCACATTTGTGTAAAAAGTATATAAATCATATTCATTATTTGAGTTTATAGATGTGCCTTAATTCTTAGTGTTTGTGAGTATAATTAGCTTTATTTACAAAATGATTGTACACTCCGTTTAGCCTGGAAAGTAGCGGTCTTACCTTACAGATCACACAGTGAGCCTATTTTACAATCCATGCCACAGTGGAACAATGCAAGGTAAGCTTACTTCTTTTAGGGGATTAGCAAATTTTATATTTTCACAACATAAATGGGTGGTTTACTAAATGTATAGGTATTATTATTTTCACAAACATAAATGGGTGGTTTACTAAATGTATAGGTATTATTATTTTCACAAACATATTTAAATAAATAAAGGAAAAATAATCTTATCTATAGATGGAGCTTTTAAAACAGTAAAAAAAAACTGATTCAATTAATTTTTGAACCCGTTTCAATGATTGAATAGGCTAAGGCGTCACTCCCGTGTTAGACTGGTCTGCTAATGAAGAGGTGATCAGGGTTCGAAATCAGGTCGAGTCTACTGAGTGTGTGACCTGATTGTCTACTGGTAAGGGGTCAGACTTCTAAGCTGGAGGTCCGGGATTCAATCCTCGGTCCCGGCACGGATTTATCTGATTGCCAAACCTTTCCTTCACCTCTGACGAGACGTATATTAATCACAACTTGTGAATGTGTGGAATGCCAGGCTTCCACCGTGGTTCGGATCCCACGTTAAACTGTATGTCCTCCATTTCATCTCACAATAACCTTAACATTACACATTAGCGTAAGTGCGTACAACCCGAACGGGTAGTAAGACGCGGTGCTTTTTCCTGAATGGTTTCCCATTCTTCTTCCGCGGTGAGGTGGGTAGATGACATCTTGGTGAGTTGTCCAAGCTGCGACAGTTACCTGCGACTGCGGCCAGCGTTACAGTCTTCGCTCATGCGCAGTTTGAGTTTGGTCTGTGATACTACACTAGGGGATGGTGGCTCATGTCACAACTCTGGTGGAGTGAGTAGTGCTTGCGGCTAGAGCCGCAGTGACAGTGCTAGAGTTGTAGCGACACTGCGAATTTGTTATTGAATTTTGTGTGTTAATCTATTTAAAAAAAATGTTTAAACGACTAAAACTTGAGGTGCTAAGAGCCCACTCGTAGGAGGTGCTGTGTGAGTTCTTTCTTTCCTTTCTGCTGTACAACCACATTAACATTATTTTGTCATCTTCTTCTTTACTCAAAATTTCAAAAAAATATGTCACCCGGATCACCTGTACTCTCATCCAATCTCGAAATCGACTGGCGGCTGCGTCTGGAGTTGCGTTTTGGAAAACACCTCATGCGACGGTCGCATGGGCTAGTGTCTCCACGGTTTGTTGCGGCCGTAGCTGTGTGACTCCAGCCACAGTCACAGGTAGCTATCGTGTCTTGGAAAACACCCCATGTAACTGTCGCATGCGGCTAGTGTCTCCACGGTTTGTTGCGGCCGTAGCCGTGTGACTCCAGCCGCAGTCGCAGGTAGTTATCGTGTCTTGTAAAACACCCCATGCAACTGTAGCATGCGGCTAGTGTCGCCACGATTTGTTGCGGCCGTAGCCGTGTGACTCCAGTCACAGTCGCAGGTAGCTATCGTAGCTTGTAAAACACCCCATGCAACTGTCGCATACGGCTAGTGTCGCCGCGGTCTGTTGCGGCCGTAGCCGTGCAACTCCTGCCGCAGTCGCAGGTAACCATCGTAGCTGGGACAGTGCAACTTAAAATGTGTCCTTCCTCATCCCTACCCCATTAGAATAATTATCATGTATGCGTAGGCCTATAACCTGAACAGGTACTAAGACGCAATGATAAAAAAAATTGTTTAGCTAGTTTTAGCTATTTTCATTGTTTATTTATTGAAATAGTATGTTGAAAAATGGCGTTTGGACCTAGTAATGAGTCTAAGACCTTTATATTACCTAGCAAATGTTCTTATTTTAGTATTGAATGTAATCACTCATTTTTTAAGGCAGTTTGGTTAAATAATGTCATAATTATGTCTAATTAGAATATATCCTCTGCCTGGAAAAGTCTGTGAATGAGGAATTAAATAAACCCTTATATTAATAAAAGTAGTTTCATTAGTAGACAGTTATACATATTTAAAGTGTAATACATCAAAGACCTAAATCTTGCTAAATTATAGCTTAATTTCTTATAATAAAATTTAATTACTTGGAGTTTGCGTGGATAAAACTCCTCTTGGTATTCAGCCAAGCGAGGTTTGTAGTATAAGTAGATGACTTCTCTAGAAGATTGGTCCAACGGCTGGAGAAACAGAAAATATGGAGGAAAAGCTGATGAAAAGGATTTACATAGTAGCAAGTAGAAAATATATTCACCGTCTCATCATACACAAGTTAAAGAGTCGTCGAAAATTAAAGGACTTTCTGTCAAGATAGTAAAAAAAAATGGGGTGGAAAGGGGGAGACCTTAGAGATATTCAACATTTCAAAGATTCTTCAGGGTATGACTTTCCTTCAATCTTTTAATGGCCGGACCAATTACTTAAACAACCTTTCCAGTCCGAGTNTATATATATATATATATATATATATATATATATATATACATACTTTACAGCTGCTGTGTCTTTCTATCTGGGGGTGGGGAAAAGAAGATTTGACGGGGGTGAATGTTTCTCTATCGACCAGAATTATAACATCTCTAATTTGTATTATTTTAAGATGGCACCTTTACGTATTAGTATGACTAATGGGAAAAAATATTTTATCTTATATCGTTTCAAAGAAATGAAAATATCTTGGTTTATATTGATATATTTGCTTATGTATTCTCTGCTTTTTAAAGCTCATCAATGATCTCAATAATTATATATATATATATATACCTACATCGGTGGCTACGTGGTCTAAGGCGTCACTATCATGTTAGACTAGACTGCCGATGACGGGAAGGATCGGGGCTTAAATCCCGGTCGGGTGTATTGAGGGTGGTTTTCCAAAATTGATTTTCACTCTCCCTCCACGAAAATGCGGGTACACTTAATCTAAGTACAACCTTCCTCACCCCTAACTTACTAGCGTAATTAGTAGACCCCATATATGCATATAATCTGAAAAGGTAGTAAGACATGGTGCTAAAAAAATTGTGATTTATTTCTAGATTTTTTATATTTGTTTGCTCATCCATTTTAATCTAACTTAACCTAAATTATCCACAGTTAAATAATACTATTTAAATTTTTTATAGCTCCGAAAACTCCATGGCATCATCCCGCATGTTGGCGGAGAGTGGCAACATTTACGGATAGAAGAGGTCATATGATCAGCAGATCGAGCCCTAAGACCAAATCTCAATTTTTTAGACCGTAACCACTACTTTATTTTATTCAAGTTTCTCCTCATATGTCCTCAAAAGGCTGAGTTTGACCCCGTTCCAGGCCTACTGTTTCAAATAAAAATCCTGTAAGCACCGAGGATCGAACTCGGACTTCTATATCTGTAGCAAGAAACTCTTGACTACTAGATCAGATTGCCTAGTATGATCAATCAAGTTTATTTTGGTTTTTCAATTATGATTTGAAAGTAGGCCTACTTGATATATTTGCGAGTATAGAAGATTCAAAGTTCGGATTTTATTGACGATGTAGTTTTCTTAAGTGAGCGACCAAAAATTGCCGTGAGATTGATCAGGCCACCGTATTATTATAATTTTCTTCTTAGTATTAAAAAAAATCAAAGTTTCTAGTCCAGAATAAATATTACCTTCGACCAAAGGCAATTGGTAAAGAAGAAGTAAAATTTGTTTGAATTTGCGGTTATGACAAGTCACATTGTGTCAAAGGCAAAAATTTAAGAATGTAAATCTAGCCATAATTTTTCTCGCACTTAAGTTTAATTAGATTTTATTTTACCATTTTTAGCAAAAAATAAACAATTTATTTTCTTACTTCTAATTCGAAATTTCAACTTTTTATTTACATAATAACTCTATGGCATTAGGAACTCGAAAATTTACTGCCACACTTACAAAAGTATAACACCTATCACTGTCACTATCCATTCCACTTCATAATATCGTATTCTTACCTTGAGCTAGTTCTATAAATTCCCCCTTATTACACCCTATCCCTATCTTGAGCTACTTTTATCCAATCCCCCTCATTACACCCTATCACTATCTTGAGCTAGTTCTATTCAGTCCCCCCCTCATTACACCCTATCCCTATCTTGAGCTATTTCTATCCAGTTCCCCTCATTACACCCTATCCCTATCTTGAGCTATTTCTATCCAGTTCCCCTCATTACACCCTAGCCCTATCTTGAGCTAGTTGTATCTAGTCCCCCTCATTATACCCTGTCTCTTTCAGATCCACTCTTATGTTATCCTACCATCTGCGTCTAGGTCTTCCCAATGGTATCTTCCCACTGGGTTTGTCAGTCAATACCCTGAACAAGGTTCTAAATTCACCCATTCGCACTGCATATCCTGCCCGTCGTAATCTACGAAACATTATTATCCTAATAATGTCTTGTGATAAGTATAGGGTATATAACTCATCATAATTAAACCTACACCCCCGGTATCATCATCTCTTTTTGGATTATTTATCTTCCTAAGTACCTTGTTTTCGAACATCCTAAATTTGTTTTCGTCATATAAGGTGAGAGACCGCATTTCACACCTATAATAAACAATTCTACTGGTTGCTCGCTGAGTTTTACATCTCTTGAAAGCAGCCTTCCTTACACAAATAAAGTCAATTTTTAACAAGGCTACAACAGAAAATTTTAAGCTAGTCGAGTATTAAATTTTAATATGAGGAAAAGCCATTAGGTTACATTCAATATAACTGGATAGTATATAAATACTTTTACGTCAAATAGGTCAAGATTAATGGATTAATAAAGTTAATAAGAAACAATTTTGCTATAAGAAAAACATAAAAAATAATGGATCTTCATAGAATGTGATTATAAACTGACCTTTAATTTAAATAAATCAAGATTATAATTTTAAATTAATAAAGTTGACAAGGAACCACTTCATTATGAATAAAAAAGTCAAAAAGGATATGGATATTATTACAATACGAAATTATAAAGTTATAAATTAGTTAGTTTAACTTAAAGTTCACTGTATAATTTCATTCTTTTTGACGTTTTTTCTCATAATAAAATTGTTTCTTGTTAACTTTACTAATTTATTAATCTTAACCTATTTGACATAAAGATATTTATATAATATCCAGTTATATTGAATTTAACAGCCTGGATTACCAACCCCTGTACCACCATCCCGTCCCCTGACACACAGGATGGTTCCAGTGTAACAAAGCCTAGATTACCAACCCCTGTGCCACTATCCCCTCCCCTGACACACAGGATGGTGCCAGTGTAACAAAGCCTAGATTACCAACCCCTGTGCCACTATCCCCTCCCCTGACACACAGGATGGTGCCAGTGTAACAAAGCCTAGATTACCAACCCCTGTGCCACTATCCCCTCCCCTGACACACAGGATGGTGCCAGTGTAACAAAGCCTAGATTACCAACCCCTGTGCCACTATCCCCTCCCCTGACACACAGGATGGTGCCAGTGTAACAAAGCCTAGATTACCAACCCCTGTGCCACTATCCCCTCCCCTGACACACAGGATGGTGCCAGTGTAACAAAGCCTAGATTACCAACCCCTGTGCCACTATCCCCTCCCCTGACACACAGGATGGTGCCAGTGTAACAAAGCCTAGATTACCAACCCCTGTGCCACTATCCCCTCCCCTGACACACAGGATGGTGCCAGTGTAACAAAGCCTAGATTACCAACCCCTGTGCCACTATCCCCTCCCCTGACACACAGGATGGTGCCAGTGTAACAAAGCCTAGATTACCAACCCCTGTGCCACTATCCCCTCCCCTGACACACAGGATGGTGCCAGTGTAACAAAGCCTAGATTACCAACCCCTGTGCCACTATCCCCTCCCCTGACACACAGGATGGTGCCAGTGTAACAAAGCCTAGATTACCAACCCCTGTGCCACTATCCCCTCCCCTGACACACAGGATGGTGCCAGTGTAACAAAGCCTAGATTACCAACCCCTGTGCCACTATCCCCTCCCCTGACACACAGGATGGTGCCAGTGTAACAAAGCCTAGATTACCAACCCCTGTGCCACTATCCCCTCCCCTGACACACAGGATGGTACCAGTGTAACAAAGCCTAGATTACCAACCCCTGTGCCACTATCCCCTCCCCTGACACACAGGATGGTACCAGTGTAACAAAGCCTAGATTACTAACCCCTGTGCCACTATCCCCTCCCCTGACACACAGGATGGTACCAGTGTAACAAAGCCTAGATTACCAACCCCTGTGTCACTATCCCCTCTCCTGACACACAGGATGGTGCCAGTGTAACAGAGCCTGGATTACCAACCCTTATGTCCACTTTTCGCAACACGCCTCACATCTTTGAGTGGGTCAGACATTCGGGTGGTCTGTCATTACAACTTATGTATCAACATGGGCGGTCGTTACTTACAACAGGTGCTGTAAATTATGGATATCTTTCTTCATAAAGACGTTCTGCTGTCATTGCGTAGCTTCCAGTAAGAAGTGAATCTATTTCCTCAGTCGAGAAACCTCTGAGCTTTGAGCTTGTCAGGGCCAACAACCATGTCTTTGAAATGATCAGCAAATTCTTATGGGTATCTGTTGTAGCGCAATTCAATGTCTGCTACCAGTCATCATTTACATCACACTCTGCTTGTTGAGTATTTTGTCTAGATTTTATCTAACTCTTCTCTACCCTTGTATAATTAAACGCATGCAGCTCGGAAGGGTAACTAAGACGCGTGGGAAAGGAAAATATAAATTACAATTTTTGTTTCCACTTTACACTCTAGTGTTAGGGATGTGGATGGTTAAATTTAGAGGAAGTGTATCCAAATTTGCGTAGAAGAAGAAGGGAAAACCATTTAGGAAAAAAAAATCACAGTACACCCGAATAGGATTCTAGCCCCGATCCCCGGGCAGTCCACTCCATTACGAGAGTGCCCCCTCTTTAGACTAATACCCCCGAAGCAGGTGAATAATACTAATAAGGGTGATTCATTCGCTAGAGGCCCCACCAATCAAGTTCCCATGACCTTGCCTTATGACGTATGCATAGCGTCGATGTTGGTTTTTTTTTTTTTTTTTTTCGAATCATTACAACATAAGTCTACCCTTAAATAATCAGTGAGTTTGAAAATCAGTCAACAGACGATGAACCAATGAACTATAGATAAATAGAGATGATAAGTTTGGGGCCTCTAGCGAGCG
>CABFWO010001047.1:45657-95461 GCA_902155825.1 Timema genevievae | reverse complement strand
GGGGGGGGATAGGAAAAGAGAAAGAAGATGAAAGAGCAAGAGGAGTTTTCGCAAGAGAATGTAACTTTATTTACTGAAAACATTACAAGGGAAATATAAAGACTTTTGTTGTTTGCTAAGGTAACATGATAAATTTGAAGTTGCCTTTCTCTCTGGGATGGAGAAAAGTAAAATGTGTGGAATGGTAAGAGAGTGGGGAGGGGGAAGCATAAAGGGTGGAAGGGTTAGGGTGGTTGCCAGTGGGAGCCCCCCCAACCCTAAAATAAAAGAGGGGGGTGTGTTGGTCTTTGGAGAGAAGTTTTTAGAGGGTTTAAAAGCCTTTCTCTCTTCTTTAGATGTTATATAGCTTTCCGTGAATGTTATTTACTACTTTTTGGTTCTTTGTGGAAACCTGCTCGGTTTATGTGATGTAATCAGAATTTGGAAGGTGAGAGTTTGCGTGAGGGGGAATGGGGGAAGGAGCAGGTAAAGAAAAATGCCTTAATTCAAGAGGGGGAGGGGGTTTCCAAGTTATGGTATTTAATGTAACAATTTTAAGTAAGAATAGTAATATGTGTGTGAGTTCATTTGACAAAGGGTTATAAGTTTAAAAGGACCCTTTAGGCCCCTAATTATTTTTAATACTAGAAAAATCATTGTTTTGGTAAAATTGTCATAAATTCTAACATTTAGAGCTCAAGTTGAATATTTGAAAAGTACAGTGGCGTAGCGTGAAGTGTCACCAGCGTAAGCATAGTTAACTTAAACTGTACTCTTCATTCACCCTGATTGGTAGCAGACTCACTTTACTTGGTTAAACTATGGTGCCAGCTTATAAGATAGGGTCATAGTGTAGTTCGTCAAGGTAGGACTAATACCTGTCAGGTTAGATGGACTATACCTGAAAATTTGTCATCATCAATCAGCAGAGCACTCATTGGTTAGGTATCAACGGAAAAATACTTCCAATATGAGGTGTGTAAAGCAGAGCCTGCGTCTGATTGGTCAAATGGGGACCGAGTGGCGAAGAACATATCACAGGTATAACTTGCTCTGCTTACCTTGGCAACACTCCATTTCACATTATTATTATTATTGTTATCACCGCGTCTTACTACCCATTCGGGTTACACGCACTTACACTAATGTGTAATGGTAGAGTGATTGTGAGATGACATGGAGGACCTACAGTTTAACGTGGGATACGAACCATGGTAGAGACCTGACATTCCCCCCATTCCATTACATAGCCCCTGAAAAGTCCTCTTCTTGTCATTGGGTGGTTAAAAAGATCTAATTAAGCCTTATTACTACTCAGGGGATAAAAAAATAATAATATAGGCCTATATTGGTCCTATTATTAAGATTCTAATTTTTTGAAACTATGTTTAAATACTAAGTCATGTGTCAAGAGTGCTGTATAAGGTTAAGTTGATTGTGTTAGTCGTGTGCTGATGTAGCCTTTTGAAAAAGTGTCTGCCTATTTTTCTCGCAACGGCAAGTCAATGAAGGATTTTCATGTTGGCTACAGACAGAGGGAAAAAAAGGAATACCTAGAAGAGTCAGGGAACATCAGGGAACGTCAGTAAACATCAGGAAACATCAGGAAACATCAGGGAACATCAAGAAACGTCAGGGAACATCAAGAAACGTCAGGGAACATCAGGGAACATCAGGAAACATCAGGGAACATCAGGGAACATCAGGGAACATCAGGAAACTCAGGAAACATCAAGGAACATCAGGGAACATCAAGAAATGTCCGGGAATTTAAATAATTTACTAATTTTCAACCTAAACAATTAAACAAAAGTGAGGGATTTTGTTTCTGAGTGTTTAAAAAAATTCATTGCCTATAAATGACAGTTTTAACTTGACATTTTGCACAGCGATTGTTTTACAACACATTTACAAACGTACACAAATAATACCCAAAACTTTAAATACGGGAAAAATAAATTACAAGAATGTTGATGTTAAGTATTCATCAGGATAAACAAGTGCTAATAAAAGCAAATGAAGAAAAAATATGGATTAACAAAGATAATCATAGAAGATGTGGAAGGGAGAGAGAGAGAGACCAAGAATGGGGTACATGCATCATATAGCGGACGATGTGGGTAGAAGAAGGCACAAAGATGTGAATAATTTGGCCAAGGATAGGTAGAGCTGCAGAAAACTAATCGCAAGATTCATGACCCAATGATGATGAGGATTGTTTTCAAAAATATACGAGTTATGTAATACATAGAGAAAAAAAATACATTCACTAAGAAAAACCTAGAAAAGTCGGGGAATTTTATTTTAAATGTTTTTTAGCAACCCTGGATTTTAAAATTATTAATTATTTCACCTTTTTTTAAAATATAGCTTCCCAAATAAAACAGTGAAATAAAAATATCACATTCTCAGAGCACGTGGACTAAACGTTAAAATCCTCGATTTTATGGAGATGGGAAGTTTGGTGTTTGCATCCCGGCTAGATGTACTAAGTTTTTTTCTAGATTATGTTTCCATCTCTCTTTATACAAATGTGGGTACATTTCCTCTAATTTGTAGCTTTCTCATCCCTATCTCATTGGTTTAGTTAAATATGGATGGCTTGGACGTGGTGAAAAAAAGTAAAAAAAAACTTTAGAAATCTCAAACAAATCTTTATTTGCGAGATGGTCTCCGTCATTTGGAACAGACTGTAGTTTCTGAAGAAGTGTGATGGAACACATTTCATTACACCCCATCAACACATTGGGCTAATAATATTTACGGCCATTAGTCGGGTCCTCGGTTTGATGTGTCACTTTACCCTCCCTCCCTCCCTCACACCCCTAGTTCAACCCTCAAACAAACTCACCCCCTAATAAACATGAAGAGGGCTAAACGAATTCGGAGTGACTTCGAAGGGTGTGACATGCTTCATGTTTTTTTTATTAACGGGATATTTAACTTGAGCTTTCTAAACCCACTAATTATATTATCCTGCGACTTAGGCCTACCAACTAGCTTAACCTAGTGCACCTCATTAAATTCTACACACCCTGACTTAGTGCTTATATAAAATTACCATTTGGATGACAGGATTAACCGGCGTACAAATAGTATTTTTTATCGTAGGTATTTAATGTGCACTTTCTAAACCAATTGATTATATCAGCACACGACTTACAGACTAACCTAAATTAGGAGCAGATACAAAACCCAGCCCCCAGCTGTTAAATCATGACTGTAAAAGGGTAAATTCACATAATCGCCAATGATACATTTTCGGTCATGCCTGGAATACAACACGGGACCCTTAGCATAGTAGGCAGACACACTACTGACTTTGCTATTGATGAAGATTTTTAAATTCCCAGTCTGACACATTGGCTCATTTTATAGCGTACAGGGGTCTGGGTGTTGTGATTGTTCTATATTAAAGTTAGTTTATAGGTCGCGTGCTGATATCAGTTATTTCAGTAATTACATTTTTTTTGTTTTGTTTTTATCACCGCGTCTTACTAACCGTTCGGGTTATACGCTTATGTACTAATTACGCTAATGGTTTTAAAGACTAGGAAGGCTATTTTATAGGAAGTGTACCCACATTTGCGTCGAAAGAGAGAGTGGAAAAAACCATTTTGTAAAAACCACCCTCAGTCACCCAACCTATATTCGAACTTTGATCTCCCCGTCATCAGTGGTCTAGTCTACTGTGGAAATAGCGCCTTAGACAATGTGACCACCGAAGCGGGTTAAGTGCACGTTAAATACCTTGAATAGGCCTACTATTAACTTTCATTTTAAGGACCTATGTGTTTTTCCAATTATTCTAGCACCGAGCGATCCCTTTAAAAAAATTTTTTACAGTCGTTTGTTACTACTGTTACAGTGATGTTGTGAAGATGGTGTGAAAATGGAACAGCTAACGTGAATTAAAGTGGGAGTACAGGGGACGAAAGAAAAGCTTAGTGTTTTTATAGTTTTTATATAAATAAAATATTGCTCAAGTAGAAACATAAAGTTTGATTTTTTTTTCCACATAGTAATATTAAAAAAAAGTTATTTTATTCGTCATGGGCATATTGAAATCAGAACATAAACTTTTTAAAAGATAGAGGAAAGGTTATTTTCAAATTACGAAATACCTATGAAAAATATTCAAGTCCTAATTAGATTAATGTAAGTAGAATATTAAACTAAAAGTATTTGATGAAACAAGATTTTATTCATTTTTTTATAGTCATAAAAAATGCCCCTACCTTTAATTTTCAAAGCGCCATTTTAAGTCCGTGTATTCCATTAATTAATTCTAAGATATAATATTATATCGGTTTGTCATTAATTCTTCTATTTAAATATTCTTTGTTGTAATTGTATTATTATTTTATATAAGGTCTAATTTACATATTTCTCCTTATCAAATTTTTAAATTTAAATTAATTTTTTTATAGTGTTACATGCGCTACATTATGTTTTATCGCGGGCTTTTGACCAGTTTGCAAAATGGTCTGGCTGTGAATGAACGTTTGCCACCACATTGGCTAAAACCCCTCTCAAAATAGTTTGTATCTAGGTTCGTAGGCCTACAATGAAACCTTGATATAAATTAATACACTAATTAATAAATCGGTTATATCCACGTAGGCCTACAATGAAATCTCGATAAAAACTAATACACTAATTAATCAATCGGTTGCATCTTTTTAGGCCTACAATGTAGACTAGATATAAACTAATACACTAATTAATTAATCGGTGACATCTTTGTAGGCCTACCTACAATGTAGCCTTGATATACATACTAATACAATAATTAATTAATCGATGACATCTTTGTAGGCCTACCTACAATGTAGCCTTGATATACATACTAATACAATAATTAATCAATTGGTTGCATCTTTGTAGGCCTACAATGTAGCCTCGATATAAGCTAATACACTCATTAATCAATCGGTTATATCTTTTTAGACCTACTATGTAGCCTCAAAATAAACTAATAGGTCTACACTCATCAACCTATTTTCAAATATATATATAATATAATTGCGTGTGAAGTGAATATTAATAGAATTTGTCCCACGACCACTCCAGGTAGGCCTACTGGGGAAACTTCGTCACCAGAATTATCAGTTTCAGGTAATAGTCAGTCACATATCTCAATATCGTAAAATTAAATATTTCTTTTTCTATCAACCTCCAAAACAGTATATTTATTATGAAACGTTACAGTTTATTATTTTACTGTACTTGCTAAGCAACATTAAGCTAGGGCTAGTTATTAATTTATGGAGGGGTAGAGACCCAAATGAAACCGGTGAAATTACTAATTAAAGCTCGGAACTCTTGTTGAAGTCAACGAGTGTTTCATATGGAGTTTAATTATTATTTTCTCTGTTGATACATTCATGCGTTTGTTTAATGACGCCTTCGACAATTCTCATTTAACTATGGCCATGAAGAAAAGGTACGTTGAACGATAGTGAACAATAAAAATGTTTACATTATTATACCTATAGACATATTACTTCTAGACTGTGCATCAAATCTACATCAAACAGGACCCACATCCAATGAGATTTGTGACACTTTTTATTTTATTTATTAACATCATGGCTGTAGATATATTGTGTTAAAAGTTCAGCGCAGAGGGAGTGACTGTATGCGCAGTCTTGTTGTAATAAGTCTCCACATGCGCAGTGGTTCAACTTACTTCTAGGGATGTGGTATTTAAAAAAAAATCGATACTTTACTGACGTAAAAAATCTCAATGTTTTTAATTTGTGTTTTATGTTCAATATTTTGACAGAAATTGATTTTTTCCCCATCAATTTAAAAAAAATTCAATGTCTATCTTTAGTTTTCAAAACGAGAAGTGATTCTGGTGGTGACTACTGCTCCGCCGTAATCCTATATTTGTCAAGGGTGTCCTGGAATTTAATGACAACTTTTTCTCTTCATTTAAAAAGTTTATCATCTAATACAGCCATATTCATGACAAATATTCAACAATTGTTGAGGTCACTATGTGAAGAAAATTAATTTCTATTGTTGTACTGAAGTAATATTTTTATTTATTTTGACCAAAAAAATGTTTGCCCTGAAACTGCAAAAAACACTGACCTTTTCTCACGATCCCTTTATCCCCACCTTAAGATGGTGAAATCATCTCACCATTTGTCAAATGTGAGGGCTGTTAAACAAATAATATGGTGCTATACTGTCCAATTTTCAAAAGAAGAGACTTATCTGACAAATAGAAGATATACTAAATATACTTAAACGTATCCGCATGTCAAGGGATGTGATTTTTAGTTGGAATTTTTGAGGGATAAATATATACCAATAAAATAGCACAAATATTATAATAGCTCAATTTTGGGAGCAAATTTTTTTTTCTTTAAAAGGCCCTTCATTTGAAAATTGAACTGTAGCAATCATTTGCAGCGGTTGAAATAGCTCTCTTTGGCTGATGTGTCATGAGGGTGTCAACATATATTGATTATAATAACGTAGTAGCCCAGTGATTTGCTTGCGTCATCATACATACCTGAATTACGGGTATGTACCCTCTTATTTCTGTATCTCTGTCTGCTCCACCTCCCCTTTCTCCCCCCTCCCCCCTTATTCCTGTGAGATGCTGCGGACGTCCATGGACCTCATCACTTTAACAAGGTCCCTTTCTACTCTACTTTGGTCTATTTGGCTCATTAAATGGCTTTTAGCGGAGAGCTGCTATCCCCTCCCCCTCTCCCCCCCCCTTCACCGTTCTCTCTCCCAGCAGTATAGCAGGAGATACGCAGGGGTAGGTTAGGAAGGGAAGGAGATATCCCCCTACACCCACCCCCCTATATCCCTCCCTATCCTCTACAAGGGGCTGTGTGCTCATAGGGTGTGATGTGTCTATAAACCTAAGCCACAAAGTTGGTCAGTATTTGCTACTGAGTTATTTGTATATCAATTAGAGATCAGGTGACCTGGTGATCTAGGGGTAAGGTGTCAGACTTCTGTGCTCGGGGTTCCGGGGTTCAATCCTAGGTCCCGGCACAGTTTTATCTGATTGCCAAACCCTTCCTTCACCTCTGACAAGACGTGTATCAATCATAACTTGTGAATATGAGGAATGTCAGGCCTCCCACGTTAAACTGTAGGTCCTCCATTTTCATCTCACAACCACCCTAAATCTACACATCAGCGTAAGTGCGTACAACCCAGATGGGTAGTAAGACGCGGTGCTAATAATAATAATAATAATTAGCGGTTGAATCCTATAGTTCTCAAATCCGAATCTCTATCTTGACTCACTTTAGCGTCACAGGCAGGCAACGTCCTTAAGTTAATTATTAAGTGGTATACCGTAGCATTTATAATTATGTTCATAAATTGTATGCTATAACATTCTCATTATTATTATTATTATTATTACTATACATTTGGTAACAAAAAGCAAATCAAAATATAAATAATCTTTTTTACCTCAGAAATATTCACAGTTTCTATCAACCATTTAAATTATTTTTTTAATTGGACATCTGTGAAGGGTTTTGAATTTGATGCGATTTAATGGGACAAAGTTTAACATTCTCAAATGGCTTACACCTACAACTGTGTTAAAAAAAAAGAAAGAAGTGAAATTAGGCTGCATTATATGTCCTAAAGTCCATGGGTCAAACAAATCATAGATTGAGCCATATGGGGCCCACTGGGCACAAGTTTGGCATGCTTGGTTTATTCCAACATTTATTATTTAACTCAATGCACAGTATTGTAAAAAGTTAGCATTTAGTAATTAATTTTATTTTATATAGAAACTTTAAAATTAATTTCATAAGGTTAACATCCTATGTTTAAAATGTTTTATAAGATTTAAATTCGAGTTCTAGATTTGATATTTATCGGTATAATTAAGATTCAGATAAAAAAAACTAATTCAACCCATCTCCTAAAAAAAACCTCAAAATAACAAGGCGGCCCTTAAACCTGAACCAATCTCTCACCGGAATACAAGACAATATTAGACTGGTGCCTTTTTCCTGGTGCTTACTGCTGCAGGTGGCAAGGTTGGTTCTCCAGATAGAAATAAAGATAATAATATCGAATCTCAGCTACATACGTAGCTCGGTTGGCGGAAAGGGGATGTCCGAATGTACTAATCGTACATCCTTTCCGTGGAAGATTTTTACATATCCCAATGAGATGAGGTGATGGTGATAGTGAGTATGAGGGTGTGAAACCAGTGGAAACACTTAAGCCTAACTTAAGCCTAGTTAACCAAACTCTGATGACAGTTGGGGTAAATTCCCTTTCGAGAAGAATCCCCGGTATCATCCGGAAATTGAACCCGGGACCTCTAGGTCATTATCCAGGGGGTTCTGACCACTATAGAACGAGGCTGGTTAGCTAAAAATAATTAATAAATTTAATACTATCCGATTATTCTCCAGACCAAATAAAAATTCCTATTCCAAACATTTGAAACAATGTACTGTATATTATATAGTTTTAGAATGATCGTGTTCGGGATGTAAAAAGAACACGTTCCCGAGGATGATTTCAGAGCTTACTGAGGTCCTCGTTATGCACCCGGCCTTTCAACCAACCCCTCTACTGATTGTAAGACCAGACTGGCTCTTAACATCACAGAGACTACACGAGGACACTCATACCAGACAAACACGACCTCAAACTTCACCTGAACAATCTCCAGTTAGTGTAACTACCTTCAGGACTAGTATGACTAACTCCACCTGAACAATCTCCAGTTAGTGTAACTACCTTCAGGACTAGTATGACTAACTCCACCTGAACAATCTCCAGTTAGTGTAACTACCTTCAGGACTAGTATGACTAACTCCACCTGAACAATCTCCAGTTAGTGTAACTACCTTCAGGACTAGTATGACTAACTCCACCTGAACAATCTCCAGTTAGTGTAACTACCTTCAGGACTAGTATGACTAACTCCACCTGAACATTCTCCAGTTATTGTAACTACCTTCAGGACTAGTATGACTAACTCCACATGAACAATCTCCATTTAGTGTAACTACCTTCAGGACTAGTATGACTAACTCCACCTGAACAATCTCCAGTTAGTGTAACTGCCTTCAGGACTAGTATGACTAACTCCACCTGAACAATTGTAACTACCTTCAGGACTAGTATGACTAACTCCACCTGAACAATCTCCAGTTAGTGTAACTACCTTCAGGACTAGTATGACTAACTTCACTTGAACAATCTCCAGTTAGTGTAACTACCTTCAGGACTAGTATGACTAACGCCACCTGAACAATCTCCATTTAGTGTAACTACCTTCAGGACTAGTATGACTAACTCCACCTGAACAATCTCCATTTAGTGCAACTACCTTTAGGGCTAGCATGACTTTGAATTCACATGAACAATTTCCAGTTAGTGTTGCTACCTTCAGGACTAATATGACTCTAGCCCTGGGATTATATTGACCCAAATATCGCCTGAACAATCTCCAGTTAGTGTTACAGCCTTTAGGACTAACGACTCTGACTTCACTTGAACAATTCTCCACTTAGTGTTCACTACTAATATGACTCAAACCCTGGGTTTCAAAATGGCCATCACCGTAAAGCCAGATTAAATGAGACTGACGTTTAGCCAACGTATCCACCAATCTGTCACGATCAACAATTGATGTTAGGAGTATATCCTCTCCAGGATGTCAAGTCATACTGTTGTACCGGTCCGGATATTGGATATAGGCCAACACAGAGTGGAGGGATGACAATGGGATGTGCGGGAGATAAGTGACACTTGCAGCTACAGGGTGCCTGACAACGTGAGATATACACAGGACGTTTACAAACAACACGAGATAAGTGACACTTGCAGCTACAGGGTGCCTGACAACGTGAGATAAACACAGGACGTTACAAACAACACGAGATAAGTGACACTTGCAGCTACAGGGTGCCTGACAACGTGAGATGAACACAGGACGAACCAATACATTTTGTGGTGACATTTGCCAATACAGGATGTGTCGCAATGTAAGATGAACACAAGGCATTGCAAACAAAACCTTTTCCTAAAAGTAGATGACTACTCTAAAGACACAACATTGAAGATAATAAAACTCTTAAAGGTCTCGTTCTTTTAAGGACGGGAAATTAATCGTGTTTCAATAGTTTCATTGTTTGCTGGTATAAATTATGTTATAGTTATGGAATGATTCTTACATAGCGTTACCTAATAGACACCGCGTGGAGGTGACTATAGATTGTAAATCTGTCACGTCCTGGTCGGTGAATTTAGGTTGGTAGGCCTTCTTTATTATTTCAATCTGGTGGGGAATTTTGGTTGGTAGGCCTCCTTTATTATTTCCATCTGGTCGAGGAATTTTGGTTGGTAGGCCTCCTTTATTTCTGCCATTTGGTTGGGGAAATTTGGTTGGTAGGTCTTCTTTATTACTGCCATCTGGTTGGAGAATTTTTGTTGGTAGGCTCCCTATCTTACTGTCACCTGGTCGGGAAATTTCTGTTGGTAAGCCTCCTTTATTACTGTTATCTGGTTGGCGAACTTTGGTTGTAAGGCCCGGTTCTAAGGCCCCCTTTCTTATTGTCACCTGGTCGGGGAATTTTGGTTGGTAAGCCTCCTTTATTCCTGCCATTTGGTTGGTCAATTTTGGTTGTAAGGCCCCCTTTATTACTTCTATTTTATTACACTAGCCGAATACAGCCCATGAGCCCTGATAGATATTCTAGAAATCTTGAACTAACATTTTTTAAATCCAAAGGCTACATTTGATAGCTGCCATTGCGAAACTGACTAGTTATGCGCCAACGGATAGCTTGTTTTTAAACTCTCGCACACGAACATGTTTGAGGCTGCCTGATGTTAAAAACCGCATTCTCTTTAAGTAGTTTAACAATTTGAAAACAATGGTATTATGACTTTGGAGACAAAGATATTTCTGCTGTCGGAAACGTTTCATATATAAGTCTAGATAACAAGCGTAACGTGAGAAATGACATGTGGTGTTCAACCTCTCAATGAAATTGTTAATGACAAAATGAAACAGAATAAAGGGCAAAATGTGACCATTCTTGCACATAAGGAAAACACCTTGTTTGGGTAAAATATAAAACTGTTAGTATATATTTTAAAATTTAGTTGGATATGAATGTAAGACTTCACCACCCCAGCTTTCCTCCCCCCTCACCCCCTACCCCACTTCTTTGATACCATTCACGATATTTTTACTTGTATTAGTAAATGACAAATATTCTAACAAATAATATTATTATTTTATTTTGCTTTAAGCAATATTTAAATACATTGTATGGTAATTAATAATTTCTATAAAAATAATGTAAACCATATAAAATTATATTAAATATTATAATTAATTTAAATAATATTATTTTACTAAACTTAAATTAATACTTTAATTCCTTAAACAAGAGATTGTTTAACACAGTAAATTTAGGCATAATTTTCTTTGTTCAGATCCTATTTATCATGTATTTTATTTTTGTTCTTCTTCGATTTATTTTTCTGTGCCCTAGGATCTTGGCGCGTCATCGACCTTCTCCTCGCTTTCCAACGAGCTCTCTGTCGTTCCCCCTTCTTCCTCTGTTCAAGTTCATCCGCCATCTTATGCAGTCTCGTGTACTGTGGGGAGATGTACCAGCCTTCTCTCTCATCTCCCAGTTCGTCATCTTCTTCCGGATCGGAGTAGCTCAGGATAACGCGTTGTCTTGGAGAGCGTCCCTTCAGCGAATACCTGCCGTCGTCAGATTCCCCGTACCTAGCCTGCAACGCCCTTATTCTTTTATTTTCCTCCTGCCATTTCTTGAACTTTTGAATCAAGATATTATGGCGTTCAGTAAAGTTGTCATTCTTATGGACTACACTTTCGTTGAAAATAGTATGTGGCTGTTTTAGGTCCTCGTAGTTGCGGCGTTTGTGGACATGGCTACTGGATCGATGGAACCTTCTTCTACCAGAACCAGAACCTCGTCTTGGATAGTAAGATTCTTCCTCCTGAACGCCATAGTCCCAGCCAATTGCATCGTCGTTGGTGCTCAAAACATTCCTCTGATGCGCTAACGGCTGAAACAACCTGGGATCTGGATCATCGTGATTCAAATAACCATCTCCCAAATCATACTTTACGAAAGGCCAAGGGTTATCATTACCCCTTTGTGACGTCAAACCCTCATCTGGGTCTATGTTACCGTTCCCAAAAATTCTCTCAGCCTCAACCTCACCCTTTGGACTTGCGACTTCATTCAAGTACTGAGGTATCTCACGTGTCCGACGTGAGTCACTAAGAGGGGTGTCACTTGACCAGACCCTCGATGCGGCCCGAGAACGGTTGTTCCCCTTGTGAGGGTAGTGATAGACGCGCTCGCGTTCGTATATGACGCGGGTGCCTTGCGAGTTACCTGGCGAGGGTGGATGGGACCCAGAACTTGGATGGACTCTGTATTCCGGTTCGCCGGAGGCCCTCCCGTGGTAGATGACCTCTTTATCTAACTTACTGTCGTCGTCTTCATTGTGATCATCTTCGTCAATTGTGCTGTAATCGTAATCGTCAGGACTCTCAAGGTTCATATTGGGAACATTAGATTGGGGCTTCTCCCATGGGTCAACATTATCGTCTTCATGGGGGTGCTTCTTTTTGTGATGATCCGCGAGTAGCATCTCGTGTCTATCCTTGAAATAAGGATCATATCCTATGTGCGGGTACTTGTACCTATCCCTTTTTTTATGTCCCCCATCCAGGCCATGTCCGATGGAAGAATAATCTGGCCTTTCTTGAGGCTCATGCCTAGTTTCCGGTTTAATATTATCGTATGGGTAGCTCTCCCCATTCTTAGTGAAGTGGTGTCTCATGGAGTTAACATGGTGCGTCTCGTGATTCTTGGAATGAGTTGCGTGATGTGGAGAGGACGTCTTATCGTGTGGAGAAAGTTGTGGCAGCCCCAGTAGCATATTGAGGGTATTGATCTGGGTGTAAAGGTAATCGTGAATCGGCTCCACCTTCTCTTTCTCGTCCGCCGAGAGTGACTCGTACTGGGCGATGAGCCTGTGCAGCAAGTTGATCTTCCTGTGGATCTCCTCGGTGTAGTTACCCACCACGTTGGTGTATTTGTCGAAGAGGAAAGGTTCGGTCATACTCTGCGTGTAGGACTGGTCCACGGTCCTGGGTTTACTCAGCATCCACTCGAGGAAGGATTGCAGCCGCGTTGGTAGCTTGTAGCACGACCGTTTGTTCACCTCGTCGTCAGTTAACCGGTGGACCATATCGACGACGTCTACTAGCATGTGCTGCATCCTCGCCTGAAAACTGAGAAGAGCACGGTATCAGCCGTATGGCACAGGGCAATACTGCCACATAGAGGTTATTTGATTCGAATATCTGATAAATCCAAGCTTGCATTATTAATTGCTATTATTAATTTGGCATATTTCATGTCTACTTTATTAACATAATAATTATAAAAGTTCATGACTGACAAGCTAACTTAATTACCAAACATACTACAACACTCCAACACCCACTCCCTCATCAATTAAATATTTACTGTAGAAGGGGAAGCTCCAATTTCACCAATGGTATACTTTTCAGCCAAACCGAGAATCGAACCTGATATCTCTAGTTCAATAGATAAATGCGCTACCAACTGAGCTAAGGTACCAGTCTAAGGCTTGTAAAGGTTACACATGTTAAAGGGATTTTACACTATCTAAGTTTTGCAATTTGATCTATAGGGGCTAAAATATAATATCTTTCCTACTTTGGAATATATAAAAGTACTTGTTATACATTTTAAAACAATTATAGCCAGGAATCTAATACATGTACTCAGACTATGTTACCTCTAACTAATGCTAACTCGAAGTTCTAGTGCTCAAATTTCTTGTACGGACAAATATTTCAATTTAGTTTTCCTATAATATGTGTACAGAATGGTCAATAAAACAAATATTTATTGTGTATGAAATAAATTTAGATATAATTATCCAGATTAAATTGAAAAATTCAAAATCATTGATGATAAAGGTATTGTTTTCAATAACTTTTATTTTCTTAACCATCATTCAAAAATATATAATTGGCAAACCTTTCAAGCCTCAGTCTTAAATAATTAATAAATATTGTTACTCATCAGTTAATCGTAAAATTTTATTTTAAAAACAAATAAATTGTGAAAAATAATAAACTGTCCAATCCTCTAGTTTATTTCCAAATCTTGGATTTTTTTTAGCACCATGTCTTACTACCCATTCGGGCTGTACGCACATGTACTAATTGCTAATGTGTTAAGTATGAATAAGGTTGAATTTTAGAAAGCTTACTCGCATTTCCATGGAGAGAAAGTGTAAAACAATTTAGGAAAAGCCATTTTCAGTACAGACAACGATATTCTAGCCCCGATCTCCCCATAATCGTCATCATAATCTATTGTAAGAGTGACGGTTTATAGGATGTGGTCACCTAAATGAGTGAAATATTGTCTTAATAGTTTTTTGATCCTATCTGAGGTCATTCTAAGGACTCAAATTTCTAAGATTAATACTAACTTTTTGTTGTTGCTTGTTTCGTTCAAGAGGTTGATATCAGGCTTGCCGTTTAACGCGAACCTAGAAGTCTGCAGAAGTCCCGGACCGACCAGGTCACGAAGGTGCTCCGTGTTGTGGGTCTGCTTCAATATCTGATCTACGATCCACAGTGGCAGGTCCCCTGTCAGGAACCCATCCGTCTGCTCATCGTCCTGAGGTTGATCATCGTAGTCATCCTCATACGACTTGGGGTCCCATTTGCGTCCACCATGATCGAAGAGCTCGAAGGAGTGTGACGTCGTTTTCTCTCGGGGTTGTTTTAATTCTGAAGAAGCTGGGTCATCATTTGGATGAGCCCCACTGCTTGGAAGAGGTGGATAGGTACCGCCTGTTTTACCAGGGACCATCCTGTCGATTACTATTCGAAATTTCTCGTCTGGTATTCTCTGAAGCTTGTCTTTTTGGTCATTCATTTGTTCAGAAGTTTCGTCACCCTTACTATCGAAAGTAGGGTTGTTACCCTCGTGTTCTTCGCGACCGATGTTGGGGTTCATCTCTTTGAAGTTTCCTGCGTCACCAGAAGTGGATACTCCCTCTTTCTCCCAAAGAGTTGTATCTTTATTTTTATCACTATCCTTATTTTTATTTTGGAGAATGTCCTCCACAACTTCGTTCTGGATCTTTGTTCCTTCTTTAACATCTTTTCCATTTGTTCCTTCTTTTACATCTTCGCCAATGTCATAATCTACGAAGGTATCTTGTTTAGTCTTATCTTCTTCGACATCTTTGTGATTGTTAATATCACTCTCAAACTTTTCTTGAGTAGTACTGTCTTCCTTATCGTCTGTATGACCATCTTTTCCATCTTTGAATTCCCCTAGGTAATTGTTTTCTCTCTCGTCGTCTTTGTTCTTATGGACTTCCTCTTGGTAATTGTTCTTTGTCCCAGCATCTTTGTTCTTGGTTACCTCTTCCTGGTAATTGTTTTCTCTCTCGGCATCTTTGTTCTTGGAGACTTCTTCTTGATCATTGTTTTCTCTCTCGGCATATTTGTTCTTGGGCACTTCCACTGGGTAATTATTTTCTCTCTCGGCATTTTTGTTATTGGTGACATCCTTTTGTAACATGTTTTCTCTATCGCCGTCCTTCTTGATTGAAATATCTTCTTCAATCGTGCCATTTTTGTTCTCTTTAACATCTACATGGCTATGATCCTCTAACATCACATTATAATTTTTTACTATTGCCTTTGGGACATTTTTACGTTTGCTATCAGTTGCACCAATCTTCTTTTTGATTTTGTTTTTATCGACACTATTTTCAACTCTATCAGTCAAATTAAAAATTTGGCTTATTGTTTCATCGTGACTATTGATGGGTCCATTTTGCGAGGGATCCATATTTTTTCCATCTTTGACGGCACTGTTAGTTCCATCTAATTTTCTATTGTTTTCTGAATTAATTCTTGCAAAAAAATTTAAATTTTCAGTAGGTTTGGTGTTACTGTCAAAAAAATTGTAGTTAGGCTTCCCGATATTGTGCGGGACATCTACGTTAGACAAAGGCGTTTCTCTTTTTTGTGGGGATGGTTCTATTGGAAAATTAAAGATATTTTCGTCGCTGACATCATAATTTAATCTGCTCTCTTTAGGCCTTTTTCTGTGTTGATAGCTAGAATCATACGAAGGTTCATCATAGCTCGAATATATATCTTCTAGAGGTCTATTTTCATTGTTGTTTAACTCATCATCCTCGAAACCGCTTATCTGAGATAGGTGTCTTAATTTCACGCCACTTGGTATCTTAATATCTCCAACATTACTTTCAGCTCCTTGAAAAAGCGCAGTGTGCATGTTAATGTCTTCTTTTGGTAAACGTTCTTCTATTTCTGGTACGGCTTCAACCCGCATGTCTGGGTGATCTATGTTGTCAAAATCTTTACTTTTGACTTCATATTCATTTGGATTACTTAACTTAATGAATTCTGTTTCTTTATCACGTATACTTACAACATTCGTTCTTTTATTGCTGCTTTCTTTGAAGTTTGAAGGAGGGTAGTCATAATTTAAGGCATCCCCCACTAGTTCGGCTTCATTATTTTCCTGGTTAAAAGCGTCAGCTCCAGTATTTTCTTCACTTTCGCCAATTTCTACTGATTTATGGTTCGATTTATCTTGGGCGGTTCTCTCTTCCCGACGGTAATTTCCTCCTACCATACCGCCATCATCTGTAATCTCTTTGATTGCGTTTTTTTGGGGATCTTCACTGTCAGGATGATGATAGTTTTTACTGTGTTTTTTGTGTATACGATTTATCTTGTTACTGAGCTGTGTCCCCACGTCAATAGTTTTTTTGTTTTCCATAGCTAAACCCATCCCATCTCTCTCATTACTTTGTAGATTTAGTCTTCCCAACCGATTAGTTTCAGCACTAGGTTGCTCAGCTTCCTTTTTCTCTGGAGAATCGCGTACGTTTTTGATTTGATTAGAAATCAGATTATTAAGTTCCTTGACGTATTTATTAGCAAAACTACTCTTAGATTGTTTCCATTTATTTTTCACGTTAGTTGCATCACCTGGTCCACGTACACTTTCATCAGAAAACTTTGTGGCAGAATCACTTGAAGGATTTGCTTTCCCCTGATTTTTAGATAACCCCGCAAGATCTTCATCGAACATCGGCAACTTGGTGTTTTTTTTTGGGTTCCCTTCGAGATTACCTGTTTTGCCAATGGTGTCTAACGATGTTTTGGAGATTTTATTCATTGGTTCAGGAGATTCCTGTGACGTAGTCCTATCATAGTTTAGCTCCTTGTCCTTTTGTCCTCCACCAAAAACTTTGATAGAATTATCTCCCTCCATCCAATCCTGATCGATGCTTACTACCTTCCTCTTGTAACGATTCTTGCTGTCATCAGTCTTTAGCTTGTCGTAGTTCTTCTGCAAGAAGTTGTTGATCCATGCAAAGTCATTCTCTGACCTCATCACGTTATCGAGGAAAGACGATAAAGCTTGACTGCTGTCTTGGTTCTAAACAAGTTAAAAGTTGGTTTATATTAATTTTGTTTGACGATTGTTGAAGGAAACTAACAGTGAGATAAAACATTAATTAGTAATTTGGAATAAGCCAATACAGTATTTCCCTAATTCCACACGTTTGAATCCCATTTTAGGGCCATTCCCTAACCAAAGTACCTCTTCCAAATCTCCATACAAAAATAAGTTAACAAATTCATATTTTCCAGTAATATTTAAACGGTTTATCCAAATGTTAGCAGAGCTTTAGTGGTAAGCCAAACAATTCTGCGACAGAAGTAAAGAAATGGTAATAAAACATGCCTAAATTTGCATTAATTTGTTTATCAAACTTACTGTCATATAAAATATATTTGATAATTAATCAAACTCACAGGTACGTCGCGTACCTCCTAAAATCTTTCGCGTGTCCTTGAGGGCACGTGGACCACTGTTTGAGAAACGCTGGACTAACGTAAAGACGAACTGTATTTATTTTCTCCCATTTAAACGAGGTGTTAATGAAATCATTCGAACACATTTTAATATAATTGATCTGACTCAACTATTTTCAGACTTGTACTTACTTCTTACTTAATTACTTTGGTAATTTATTTTTAGATATACACAATGAACCTATAAGACATGTATTTAGTAACATATTAATTTACTCATGAGATTGCTATTGATAGATTATGGGGGGAATTTTTGATTAATCTATTCACGCCATCCCAAAACTATAACTTGTTGGACTTGAGCAAATCACGGCACCAAGTTTGGGCTAATAGACGTATTGTTCTAACTGAAACATAATCAAGCTATCAATAATTTATGTATAAACAGATTCACATTCCTTAAATAAAATATAATACAGTCTACAAGCCATTGTAAACTGTCTAGGACAACTAGGCGCTTGCGAAATGGGTGCTGGTAAGACTGGGCGCCAGTGTAAAGCATGTAATAGTCTTTTTTTTTACTAAATATTCATTTTTGGAATTATTTAAAAAAAATTAATAACAGAGGAAACTAAATTTCTGTATATTTATAAAGTTAGACTACTTGATTTAAAGTTTTGAAAAAAAAAAGCACAAAAAAACCATGAAAAATAAGAATTTTGCGTAAAATAAACCACGCAAATTTGAATCAACCTAATCTAATCTAGCCTAACCTAATCTAACTGGCACCTGGTTGTTTGTTTTAATTTTTTACAACTATACCTAACATTTGGGAAAAAAATTGACCCTGTCCCACAGTTGTCTTAGCACCCAGTCTTCCCAGTGCCCAGTTCGCAAGCTCCCCCCCAGTTGGCCGCACCCGTTTGGTGGCACCCAGTTTTCTGGATCCACATTGCAAATAGCTATGGACCAGCTTTGGTGGTCAAATGGTCTAGGGTGTCACTCTCGCAATAGATTGGATTGCCGATGGGGAAGATCGGGGTTCGAATCCTGGTCCGATGTAGTGAGGGTGGTTTTCCCTTAATGGTTTTCAACTTTCCCTCCACGTAAATAGTAGCACACTTCCAATAAATTTAAACTTTCTCATTTCTGACACATTTGCATAATTAGTACAAACAAGTGTAACCCAGATGGGTAGTAAGACGCGCTGAAAAAACAATAGCTATAAAACGATCTAGGACGAAAAACTTGCCCAGTTGGTTAATTTAATGAAACTACGCATTTGCAATCGCACTGAGATATGCTGTTAAACCATAATATTACAAATGAAAAACTCCTCAAGAGACTCAGTAGGGGTTGAAATCACGACCTCCAAGGTCAAAGTCACGTCGCTTCACCCTTCGTATGTATCGATTGTTATGTGTTGTATTTTTTCTGAAAAGGGGCCACCTTCTTGTGAACCAATGGTAAGTGTGTTCGTTACACTCACCCTCAGTTTTGTGTCCGATTCTTGTGGTAAGGTTGGCACCACCGTAATCAAGGTAGCAAACACCAGTAGCTTTACGCGTCCCGGAGTACCCATCTGGACGTCTCTTGGACACTTTCTGTAAGCACAAACACTTGTCTAGTTACTCTTAGAGTACAATTAAGCCCCATATACAGACTCCGCTAACAGATTGCACTGTCTACTGAGTCGTGATCCATAAGTCCTTAGTCTTTACCACTGCGTAGAAGTTGACTCAAACTTTAACTTTCAGGACTATTTTTCATACGGACTTTCAATCACACCAATGTAAAGATGTTCAGGCGCATAGGGAAAAAAATTATCAGTGGTAGTGAAAGTATCTATTTCTATGGAAATAAATACAAAAATTAAATGATGGTTTTACGAAATATTTTTCAGAAAAATGTTCCTGAAAGTGTATAATCCATGGGGAAGCGTGGCATCGCGTTAACAGTTTTCTAAGAAATACCAAGTTCTTAAAAAGAGTGACGTCACTTTGGTAGGCCAAACTTCCCATCAGTATTCTTTATAACCTCCGCTTAATCTAGATCACGTCTGGATGCGCCTTGCTCTAGATAGTTTTCTTTCGAAGAGTTAAATTATTGGACTTACTCTCCGACACTTCGTTGGTTTGCATGGTCACGTGATCAAGGATACAATCTGTGTAGATGATATTTCAATTTCTAAGGATCATTAAGGACTTAAGGACTATACGGATGAGGAGCTTACTGACTCTGTAGAAGGGCTTAAGCCCTTGACTTATGTGATTAATTCTTTCCAAACCATGTAGGGTAAGTTGAATGTGGCCTAAATACTATGTATTTTTGACATATATATTTCTTTCAAAGAATGATTAAAGCTAAAATTGTTCGTGATTGATTTTATTTAAAAAATTATTGCTAGAATATATTTAGCACCGCGTCTTACTACCCGTTCGGGTTATACGCTTAAGTACTAATTACTCTAATGGATTAGGAATTGGGAGGGTTGAATTTAGAGGAAGTGAACCCGCATTTGCGTGGAGGGAGAGTGGAAAACCATTTAGGAAAAACCACCCCCAGTTCACCCGACCGAGATTCGAACCTCGATCTCCCCGTCCTCGGCGTTCGAGCTCAACACGACTAGCGCGTTAGCCAACTACGCCACCGAGGCGGGTTATTGTTAGAAACGTCCGTAACTCACTAGCCTAACATGCTCAACGCCATTTTTAATTAGTTTGTAGCCTTAGATCTATCTTAGAGAAATGTGAATAAGATATTATTTATATCCATTACTGTTTCCAGCCTTTGGTCTGGCTTAGTGTTTTATTAAAGACATATATTTTCCACTATCGGCTGGCTAGGCCTGTCGTAGCTTCATATGCCTTATAATATAACTTAAGACTAGGACAGGCACAACATCCAGTCCACGATCGTTAATTCATCACTATGAAAAGATAAACTCACATTTCCCCAATGATAAATTTTTCGGGCCTACCGGGAATCGAACCCGGGACCCTTACTTCAGTAGATAGATACGCTACCTACTGAGCTAAGGTGTCGGGAATAAGATATTTATGATTTTTTAAAAATCATTCTAAACCAGTTTGTTGGTGAAATATTGTAATTATAGGTTTTCTTTTTGCATGCACTTACACGTACCAGTGTTTAGGAAAAAAGAAAAAACTCACTAGCTAAGGATAAAGTAGCACTACTTTGATTTGATGTAAGAAATGGCGTACCCGAATGGGTATTAGGATACGGTGCAGAAAAAACTTAATTCGCATACCTTCGCTTGAATTGCAAAATACGTTACTACATACTTTAAATAAATTCAAGTTCTTCACATAAAAAGTAAAACTAGAAAATAAATCTCTAAATTTGTAAAAAAAAAAAAAATCACAATTTTTGAAAATACTTATTTTGTATATGAAAATTAAACATTATTAAAACTTTTTTTGCAAAGTTATGTATATAAAGTATTATTTTCAATAAATAATATAAGAGTCAATAAATAAATGTTGTCATGACGATTAAAAAAGACATTCGATCAATCCGCCAAGATCTACAAACATTAAATAGACACATATGAACTATTTAGCTATATCTTTGGCCAACAACATTTGAACATTTATTATTTTATTTAATAGAAGATATTATTATAATTTCCAAATTTATTTTTTTTACTTGAAAACGACTTAAGTAATATTAGCATAACAATGACGAAATAAATTATACACTTGAAAGAAGTTTATCCAAAAAACATAAATCCAAACAAGTTCTCACAAATATCCTAATCAATTTGTATTATTATTATTATTATTATTATTATTATTAATGATTCGCCTTGGGCTAGTAAACTGTACTGGATATCTATTACTTGTTTTAAACAAATTAATTTTTGAACTTTATTACTTAACAATCTCTATGATGATTTTTTTTAGAAATGTTATTATGCCTGTTTTAATCGACTTAATTTCTTGATATAATAGTTTATCTTTGAACAAATTATCTTCATGTTATGTTTCTTAATTTATGTTGTTCAATTTGACCAAAGAAGTTGTACCAATTAGTCTAATTATCTGTTCCATCCAAGTACTTTCCTTATATTATAAATTTCATATTTCTCCTTACTACAATTAAAATGAATGTAACAAAAAAAATTTATTCGATATGATAAAAAAAATAGAATCCGTTGGTTCAGAAAGTTCACCTTATATAACCCCCACAGTAAAATATAACTTAATATTACTGTATTAAAGGTGCTGTAACGCATGGCCTTGTTCCACCCATGTAGTGAACTCCGAATTCCTAACACCTGCTTCCACAACTCGGAGGTTTTCTCTCCAACCCCGAGGTGTGACACTCAACTCAACGCTCCGTGCGGCCACGTCCGGGGCCACGAGGACTTATTCACAAGATTGACTTCTCGACGTGAGGACTGATCCACGCTGAGCCGGAGGGCCCACTTTACCAAATTGCTGGTGGTTTGAACAACAAGTCCTCCTCTAGAACAGTGTGGTACTTGTACCTACCGGGGGTGTGTAGCACATCCATTGCGGACGAAAGTATACTGTACCTTCAGTTTATTACGGATTTATTTATTTGTCTTTATTTTGGAACATTTTAGAGAAGTTAAGGCCAGTTTGTCTTGTCTTACACTTAACCAATTAAACGAACAAGCTTATAATAATAACTACAAAAAATGATGCTATTGTTGTAAGACGCGGTGTTAAAAATATGTAGAGTATTTTAATTAAATATTCCATTGAGTCCATTGTTAAAGAGATAAACCACCTGTGTGATCTAGTGGTCAGATTTCCCAGCTACAAAGTCAGAGGTCCGGGTTCGATCTGTGACACTTCCAGGTTTCTATGTGAATTAGTGGGTCTCGGACGGGGTCAAACTCAGTTTCGTGAGGACAAATGAGTAACTACTTGAATAAATAAGTAGCGGCTCCGGTTTAGAAAACTAAGATATCAGGCCTGAGGGTGTGTAGTTCTGACCACATGACACCCTCCATCCGCAAATATTGACACTATCTTCGCCAGCATACAATGGCCGCTAGGTCGGTATAGCTCGCTTGAAGACTGACACCTTGGAGAGTTTTTTTTTATTGTTATAGATAAGGTAAAGTCTCATGTGACAATAGATGAACCTTGACAAATAATTAAGCTTGAATTAAAGTTTATGGCCCACTATAGCATCTTCTATGGATTTGACCAGGGCAATCATAGAACAGAAGGTAATGGAACCTCCATATAACATCTATCTCGCTGGTGGGACATTGCCGCTAATTTAAAGGTTAGTTATTATTTGTTTTACCCAATCGCATTACTTTTTGTGCCATTTTAATGTAAATATTCATTGCATATTGTGTAACGCAATCAAGTTCTTCAACTTTAAGGATACATTTTACTACGCCATTAAAATGGCAGGTGTGGAAAAACGGAACGAAAGAGCCTGCGGCAATTTTAATTTAGTAGAAGAGATAAAAGTGCAGAAGGAGAACTTGAATCGCATAATGGAATCATTAGTGAAGAACAAGAAGGCGCTTGAGAATCTGCAAGAGCAGCTGGACTTGGTCAAAAGTACGGTCCGTAAAGGATACATCGAGATGGTGCCTTCTCCTTCAATCAAGGTCACCGTCAGTGACTTCATCGGTAAGTTCGGGCTGAAGGTGAGGTCCGACGACAGAGTGTGAAGTGTGAAATGTGTTATCTACAGGAAGATAGGGTTGTCCTTCCCGATTATTGGTCGACTCTGGTTTATCTTCGGCAAGAACTTGCTGTGATGTACGGAGTGGGGCCTTACAGGTCATGTTCAAACATTGAGGATATTAAAACACATTTCTAAATAATTGGAAGAGCAGTGGCGTTTTGTGGAGTTTTACAAGGGTAAGTAGATTTAGTTCAAACTGTACGGTCTGCGATTTGTTCTCGTCAATCAGCAGAACACTTATTAGCCTAAGTATCAAAGGAAATACCCTCATGTGAGTTATATGGGGCAGAGCCTATGTATGGTTGATAAAATGAGTGCCTATTGGTAAATAACATTTCACAGGTACAGTTTCAACAATCCCTGCCTACCCCGGCAACAATCCACGACATGACACTGTTAAAAAGATTGACCGTTTCTTGAATTTGATCTGGAGGTCTCTGGCTCGATTCCCGGTGGTACCATAGATATTTTTCCCGAAAGGGTAACTGTTCCTATGTTAACCATGGTATGGCTAATTAATCTTAAGCTATGTTCAAGACTTCCACTGGATCCACACCTTCATAATCACTATCATCACTTCATATTATTGCGGGTATGACTTGTAGACAATATCCGAGGTACACCCTGGGCAACATTCCGATCTCACAGAGCAGCTGAAAGTCTACACACATGGCAACCTAACTAGATACTCTATATCTCAAGGTCAAATATGTCATATGATAAAAAATATATTAAGCTTTTTAGTTATTTATTTATTTGATCACCGCGTCTTACTTTCTGTTCAGGCTATACGCATCAATTGTCAATTATTCTAATATATTAGGGATGAGGAAGTAAGAATTATAGAGGTAATCTACCCGATTTTCGAGGAAGGAGAGTGGTGAACTATTTAGGGAAAACATCCTCAGTGCACCCGACCAGGATCGAACCTCAATCTCCCTGTCTTCGGCAGTCTAGTTTTTTGCTAGATTAACGTGTTAGACCACGTGGCAACCGAATCATGTAAATGTACTAAATATGCTACTGTGTTAAGGGATGTTAGGAATTGTACCCGAATTCGCCTAAAGGGAGAGTGAAAAACCATTCATAAAAAAGACCCTCATTGAACCTTACCAGGATTCGGACACCGTTCTCCTAGTCATCGGCAGTGCGAAAATGAAGACTTAGATCAGCGTTTTTCAAACTGTGCTCCGCCATAGTTATCTGAATGCTCCATGAGGAAATTTTATAAAACTATTTATTTGTTTTTCACAATATAAAATAACATTCGTAAATTAGGATTGTCAATCTTTCAAATCTTAATAAAGGACGTTCGCCAAATTCAAACATGTGATGTATTCCGTTTGTTTTATACTAGTATAATTGTAAAATGTAGCTGTTGCTATATAATATTCATAATATTAGTTTAAACCATTTTATGAAGACTCCAGCATGTTTTTGTTTGTTAAAATGGGTCGTAGTGTTTTATCTGTCGCAAAAAATGTTAATAGGGTCTTATTTGACAACAGAAAAGCTACTAGATCTATCTTCACGTATGCGATGTGCAGCTGTCATTTTTGATTGAGATAACCAATACTTATGAAATATTAATAATAATATAGTAAAACATTATCAACGCTAGTAAAAAGAATTATGTTTATATTATTTTCAACCAGAATTCTTCCAAGCTCTCATCATAAAAATACTCGTACCTTAGAATTTATCTTCTTTCCATTTGTGGTTCTTGTACCAAGAGCACCAATATTCAATCAAGGCAAACATAAAAAAAAAAAATCCGTTCAATATGAAAGTGAGGTTACTTAGTGTATTACACGCCAGTATTAGAGGTCAGAGGATCGACGAAATGATTGCAATCGATTTTCCGGTGAATCCCCGCCAGGAGTTGGTCCACTGGTCAAACCAATTATCGGTGCCTGAATTGGACACAATACCGCCAATTGTTAGCGGTAGATTATGGTAGGACAGGTGAGGGGAATATCGGGGTTCACGTCTATTTCATTTTTGCTTCCACTCAATTCCACGGATAGAGTGGTATTGTGATCATCAATTTTTTTTTATTGGACTCGAGATTTTTTATAAATGTCTCTGAAACAGAAAAAGTGGTTTTCACGATATTGTATGTCTGTCTTTATCTCAACTTAGAGCCGAAACCATTTTAACGAAAAGGCTAAAACTTGTTATCTCAGATTTTCATAAAGTCTCCCCCAAGGAGACCCTAACTCTAAAAATTAGGGTAGATTACTGAAAGGGAAAAATAGAAAAAATATATTTAATTGAAATACACTCTAAAGATTTTGATTTAATTTCGTGCCTAGGTATTGTTTAACATAACAAACAAAATGGCAACCCTCATTTACCGATGAAAACAAATTTGAAGGTAATTTACATTAGCGGAAATATACAATTGTGATCATATCTCCGCAACTATTTGAGCTAAGAAATAATTTACCATTGTATGGTTGTAAACCGACCCCTTAGCTCAGTCGGTCACGTGTTTGTTTGCTGGGCTAAGAGTCCAGGGTTCAATTATTGACATAGTCGATATATTTATTATTTGTGAAATGTAGATTTCCCCTTTCACAGTGAGGAATTAACGGCGAGGGGTTTGGTTGTTGTGTCTGTTCTAGATTTGAGTTAGTTTATAAGTCGTGGGCTGATATTATAATCAGAAAGTTAACGTTAAATTTCTTGAATACAAAAATTAAACTTGTACTATTAAAAATTTAAAAAAACTAAATTTTAAATGTATGTTTATAAAATCAATAGTATACTAGCAATTTTCCAATATATTTTTTAAATTGAGGTCTCAGAAATCGGGAGTTTATTTTTATGCTCTTTGGTGAGCAGCGATAAGTTTTATAATTTTTTTTCTCAATTATTTCTGTAAAAGTGAATATTATTTCATTTATGTTCTTTGGTGTAATGTGGTGCTTGTTTTATCCATCGTGTATTGTAAACTATTATATGTATATTATTTCGTTTCACAAATCTTACGAGTTTTAAGTAAATTTCTTAGTTTTTAGATAAAGAAAGAGTGAAAGTATGTGCAGTGCGGCTCACATTTTTTTGATTGGTGGGGGTAGGGGGGTGGAGAAAGTTTGTTACAGTAGAAACCCCACTATTAATAATTCATCAGGAAGCTACAGTCCCATTTTCATTGGTAGAGCCTTATCCGATAGCTAGAACATTTACTAAATTTACTTTCATGTATTCATGCGTCAAGTCATACATTCAGCTGTCACATTATATATGTATTATATTAAATAGGAATGTGCGAAGCTTCTAAATGTCTATATAGAAGGTAGCACAATATTGTTCTCTGACTTAGACACTCACAAAAACTTTCATACCTTTGAAATATTTAATATAAAGATGAAAATTTTGATAGCTTTTGAACAGATTTAAAATATCTCACTAAATGTGACACATTCTTTTTAGCACCACTTCGTATTACCAGTTCAGGTTATACACTTATATACTAATTACGCTAATGGTTTTAGGGATTAGGAAAGCTATATTTATAGGAAGTGTACCCGCATTTGCATGAAGGGAGAGTAAAAAAATAATTTTGAAAAAAAACCACTCAGAGTACACCCGACTAAGATTCGAAGCTTGATCTCCCCGTCATCGGCAGTCCAGTCTACTGCGGGAGTAGAGCGTTTGACCACGCGGTCACTGAAGGGGGTGATATGTTTCTTAAATCAATATTTTATGGAGAATGTTTGAGATGAAAAATAACAATTTGTATTTTAATTTGGAGGGGTGAATTATTTTAAAGGTAGAAATGTTAATAACTAACTTTTAAAAATTCAAAATTTTTTGAAAATGGCCGTAAAGTCTTGTTTAAAAAGGTTAAATACGGAATGTTTTATATAAATAGGCATAAACTGTGTACACATTTTATATAAAATAATATCTATTTTAGGGTAGATTACAGATGACTGATTTTTGAAAATGATGTTCCAAGTTATAATAAGACTGTGTGAGAAATTATGTAATATATTATCGTACCATTTAATTAAAATGTGATTTTGATTATATTTGTATACAATTAAAAAAGTATTAGCTAATGAACCTTGAAAATGAAACATTATTATTATTATTATTATTATTATTATTATTATTATTATTATTATTATTATTAGCACCGCGTCTTACTACCCGTTCGGGTTATACGCACTTACGCTAATGTGTAATGGTAGGGTGATTGTGAGATGAAATGGAGGACCTACAGTTTAACGTGGAATCCGAACCACGGTGGAGGCCTGGCATTCCTCACATTCACAAGTTGTGATTAATACACGTCTTGTCAGAGGTGAAGGAAGGGTTTGGAAAATGAAACAATTAAGTACTAAATTGTTGGAGGTGGATCTGGGAAAACGATGATCATAGATCTAGTTATTCAAGAAGAAATACTCATAGACAATTTTTAATAGCTTTTTATTTTATTTTAGAAAGTCTATAAAGTATAAAGATGGGGGGGGGGAACCCCCAACATCAAAATATAGCCCCCTCACCACCATCCCAAATAACTAATCGGACTGGTTCATCAGTGTTGATAATGAACGCGGTGCTCGAGGAAGAATGGTGACGTTTAATTTCCCTACAGACGCTCGGGCGTCGTCGTGTTCTTTTGTCAGCATCATGACGCTCCTTGATGACGTCTGGGACCTGCCTCCTGCCGTCCTGACGGTGTTTGTTGGACAGATGACGAGCCATTATTCGGAAGACGCAACACAACACCTTAACATCTGTCCACTAACGTGAATTGTTCATGTTCCAGTAAAACTGTAAGATTGTGTTGCAGTCCATGTTTCATAAAAGATGCTCTTTTGTTGGATACAAATAATTTTGTTTGGACTAAATCGATGAGGATGTATTATTATTTTAGGCCTAAATGCAAGCTTACTTCTTTTATTGTGACAGTGACTTATGGTTTTATGTTTTTTTATTTAAATTACAAACTACACTACATCCATTACTGTTTCCAGCCTGTGGCCTGGGTCAGTTTTTTATTCAAGCCATATATTTTCCACTGCCAGCTTGTTAGGCCTGTCGTAGCTTCATATGCCTTATAATCTATCTTAAGACTAGGACAGGCACAACATCCAATCTTCGGCAGTCAATTTATCACTATAAAAGTGTAAACCCACATTTCACCCATGATAAATTTTCGGCCATGCTCGGAATCGAACACGGGACCCTTGGCTCAATAGACATACATGCTATTTACTGAGTTATGGTGTTGGATTGTTTAAATTATAAACAATTGATTGAGTTTTTTTCTTACAACTCTTTTTATTATTATAGTTAGCTAATTAAAATTATTTTCATAAACTAGCAATATTATTATAATTAAAATTATAAAGTTTATACTTGAAGGAGCTTTACTAAAACCAATAACCCCCACTGTACCCCTGATATCAGCCCTTGATCCGCCCTTGGACAAATCTCAATTAAACCTTAGATTTTAGAAAAGTAAAATAGTTGGTAATTCAATTATTCTAGGTAGAATATAATGTTCCTATACTTGTTTTATTCTCAAATTAAAAAATATTCTTCTTTGATTTATTTTACACCATGTTTGACTACCTATTCAAGCTATCCTTTATTTAACTATACTGGGATAAGGAAGGTAGAATTTTAGAGGAAATGTACCTGAATTTAGGTAAAGAAATAGTGGGGAACCAACCTCATTACTCCCAGCCGGGATTTGAACCATGTGACGTTTTCATGACCTGCTAACTAGACTATTAGATCTTGATGTTTAGTCTGTGGGTCCCACCAATGCAAATACACTCTCTTCCTAAAATCCTCAGGAAACACCATGCACATGTCATTTGGCTTAAACGACTTTAGATCAAATGGCTTTTGGCGAAATTAACTTTTAGATCAAAGTGCTTTAGGTTAATTGCTTTTATACTAAATCATCTCAGGATAGCTGACCTTCTGTAATGTTAAATCTTAGGGCCAAATGACTTTAGGCTAAACGACTTTAGGCCAACTGGCTTTAGGCTAAACGACTTTAGGCCAACTGGCTTTAGGCTAAATGAGGTTAGACTAACTGACTCTAGGCCAACTAACTTTAGGATAAATGACTTGCTGGGATGATACATTTTTGGCCAAATGACTTATTGGCTAAACAACTTTAGGCCAGCTGACTTAAGGCCAGCCGACTTTCTGTGGTGTTAAAGCTTAGGCCAAATGATTTTAGGCTAAATGACTTTAGGCCTACTGTCGTGTCCCCTGTACATCTTCCTAAACCTAAAACCACTCCTCAGAGAAGATTCCATCACGCTATTTTATATATAAAAAAAATCCCGCGCGCTTGTAATACGTGAAGCCCGACTGGCGCGTACGTTCAACGAACAGCCATCCGCTAAGTCCCAAGGTAGTCGCTAAATACAGTGGCGTACCCGCAAACCTACCTCACCTCCCCTCGTCTGCGCGTAGACATCTACGAGGGAAATATTACTTTTATATACGAGGATAAAAATGGTAGAAATAATAATGACAGAATAGAACGTATTTAGAAAACTCTAAGCAGCTTTACTACCGGCCATAAATAAAGCAGAATGGTGATTTTTGTAATGTACTTAAAGGGGTTAGGAAGGGGTTGGGATTGAGGGGGGGAGGGTGAAAAGAGGGTGAGATAGGGCCTTACCGGGCCTGTCTATGTATGTGTTTGCTGTGATTTTAAAAATGGAACGGACTACACTCCTTTACGTAGCTTTATCCTCTTTTGTAACCAGAGAGTAGGAAAAAAAAAATCAACTCTGTATTTATCCCCACCAACCATTCCCCCGTTTTCATATAAAAAACTCTTTATCTTTTACCTCTCTCTTGCATCTCTATATATTTATTCAAAAAGTTTCACACACACATAAAAAAAATTCTGCTGAAGCACCACATGAGTTTACGAAGGAGAAAGAGAGAGGAGTTTTTTTTTCTATCTTTCTTTTTTTTTTTATTCCCTACTTTAGTAGATATAGAATATTTAAAATTGGACTGAGGGTTTTTTTCCCGTATTTTTGGTCAGCGCAGTAACCAAAAAGCAATCAATCATATGCGAGAGATTCAGATTCTGTTGGATCCTTTTATGTTGATGGATAAAAAAATATATATGTGAAAAGAATGAAGAGGGTTGGGAAGGGAAGGGGTTTATGAGTGAACGGGAGGCGGGTGGCCATACGGCAAAGTTGATATCTATGTGAAATCAATGAAATGTAAATTACGTATGGGATCTAATTTTTTTTAAGAGTATGTATTGAGTATATGGAGGAATTTTCTTTGTATGGAGGTTACATCTTTTGAAAAGGATGGCTTTACATGATAGTATGATATCCTCAAGGTACTTGATTTGCTGACGAAAATATAAATGTTCGCAGCATATTTATGATATTATGAACTTTCATATAATAAAAAAAAAGTTACGTATATAAAAATAGATTCAAAAAATAAACTATTAGTGGACTCAACACATAGAGGTGAACTAGTGGAAATGTACTGCAATGTTAGTAAGAAGCAATACCTTGACCAAGCAATGAGCCTGCTGGCTGGCTGGCTGCTGGCAGTGGCTGGCTGGCAAAAATGTAAAACGATGTAGGCAATGCAGAGATACCCCTCATTTACGCTGCAAGGTAGAAAGCTTTCCTTGCATTATTCCACTATGGTATGGATTCTAAGATAGGGCCATAGTGTAATCCATAAAGGCAAGACTGCTCCCTTTTAAGGTAAACAGAGTGTACCCGGGTTTTTTTTTTCAATCTGGCTATCTGTTTCAATATTTCAGTCTCTCAAAGGTTTTTCGTTTAATAGCTCATCTTAAATGCTTTGAATTTAAAACTATATGCAATCATTCTCTCGAGTACCTACGAAGTTTTTTTTTTAATTTTGACATGATTTTTAAAATTTCAACATTTATTGGGAGACTGACGTCTTAAGCCTCGTTAACACTGGCTATTTACTAGCCGTGATTATATTGTAGGTACTCTAGGCCTGAATATAGTGATAATTATTTTCTGTCTATCTTAACCGCCAAGGAAAGATATTAACCTAAATATAAGATGAAATTATGTGAGATATTTCAACTTAAAATCCAAAGATAAATCTTAGTATTATAATAATTGTAATAATAACATGGAGGGAGCGAGGTCTACTGTTCACAGAACTACTATATATATTTATAAAATCCACGTTAGATGTCTTGATAAAATAAATAGAGCGGAAAAGATCAATTTTATTTTAAAAACTAAAGCTTAGTGATTTTTTATTTATTTGATATACTCTTATAAAATTGTAACTTTATTATTTTATTGCTGAAGAAGGATTTTTCACATAAAAATAATCCGGGGCGTGAGCTCGCAAGTGAGAAATACCAACCGAGCCGCCGCTGCCATCATCAGCGATGATAGCGCCAACATTTGCAGATAGAGGGTGTCATGTGGTCAGCACAACGAACACCCTCAGGCTTAGTAGCTCAGTTTTATAGACCAGAACCGCTTCTTCTTTATCCAAGCAGCTCCTCATTTGTCTTCACGAAGCTGAGTTGAACCCGTTCCAGACCCACAGCTTCACAGAAAGATTCTGTAAGCGCCGTGGATCAAACCCGGAACCTCGTTATTTGTAGCCAGGAACTCTATCCACTAGACCACATGTGCGATGTTTTTTTTAAAAAAGAGATCTATTTCGTTTATAAGGAAGTGACGAATATTTTCTTTTAAATATAAAATACCCCTTGGGTGACCTGGCGGTCTAGGGGTAAGATGTCAGATTTCTGTGCTGAGGGTCCGGGGTTCAATCCTTGGTCCCGGCACAGATTTATCTGATTGCCAAACCCTTCCTTCACCTCTGACAAGACGTGTATTAATCACAACTTGTGAATGTGTGGAATGCCAGGCCTCCACCGTGGTTCGGATCCCACGTTAAACTGCAGGTCCTCCATTTCATCTCACAATCACTCTACCATTACACAATAGCGTAAGTGCGTATAACCCGGACGGGTAGTAAGACGTGGTGCTAATAGTAATAAATAAAATACCTCTTTGAGAAAAAGGCTAGTAGTACCTACTTACTGAATCAAAAGGTGTTTTCTTCTTAAACTCTTATTTTATAAATAAACAAGAACTTATGTCCTTAAAATAGTCGAGGGGGTGGTAGGGAACTTCCAAAAGATGGACAGAAACTTTACCTCTCAGATAAAAGGAATCCGTAAAGGACGATGAAAGATCGGTAAGGGTGGATAGGGAAAAAAAGGGGGTGGGGGGTGGGATTTGAAAAAAGGAGAAAGGAAAGTATAAGAAGTCTTGTCTTATTTTGTGGAAAGTAAAGAATTTTATCCGTCTCAAATCTTTTGTGCTTGTGGCCGTCTGTTTGCATCAATCATTGTCTGATGGTTGCTCAATATTGATAAAGACGATAGGAACGAGGGGGGGAGGGGGGAGTAAGTACCGGAATATGCCCAATGGTCGAACTCTTTCAAGTTAAAAAAAACCGGCATAAAAATATGTTTTCATCAGGGGGTCATATTGTGTCTTGTTATCAGGGTAAGTAAGGCTTGACCCGATTCGGTGGTAAAATAGTCATAAGTCTCTTTCTGGACTATCGATGACGTGGAGATTGTGGTTAAGATCCCGTTCGAGTGTATTGCGGGTGATTTTTATTTTCCGAAATGGTTTTCCACGTTCGCCTCCAGACAAAAATGTTGGTTCAATTGCTCTAAACTCAACCTTCCTCAACCTAAAACATTTGCGTAATTAGTGCATTAACGTATAACCTGAGCGTGTAGTAAATAAGCAGCAATAAAAAAAATTTGTAGTATGGATCCGATCCGACACCTTACCTCAGTTGGTTACGTGTCTGTCTACTGAACTAAGGGTCCCGGGTTCAATTTATGGCATGGCCAAAAAATTTATGATTGGTGAAATGTAGTTCTACTCTTTCACAGTGATAAACTAACGGCAGGGGACTAGATGTTGTACCTGTCCTAGTCTTAAGTTATATTAAAATGCATATGAAGCTACGCCAGGCCTAGAAAGCCGGTAGTGGAAATATATGGCTTGAATAAAAAACTGACCCAGGCCACAAGCTGGAAATAGTAAAGGATGTAAAGTGAAAGTATTGTTCCGAAAAGTAAAAAGAACTATCTACTGAAATATTGTGCTATCCTATTTAGGCTATACAAGATCAGCACATGTTGTCCACACTAGTTATCATGCGGTCCAAGGTGTTAGACTTCTCTTGCCATCGGATTTTGGTAGGAAGAAACTTTCAGAAAGTACAAACGCCTTTTTTTTTTCAGTCAACTTTGATAACCTGTTTATTTGTCGTTTTTTATTTTAGGTGGTTAACATGTACTTACCTGATTCGGTGGCCGCATGGTCTAAGGCGTCACTCTTACAATAGATTATAGGCTACAGATGTCAGGGAGATCGGGGTTTGAATCCCGGTCGGATGTACTTAAGGAGGTTTTTACAAAATGATTTTCCACTCTCACTTCACGTAAATTCGGGTACACCTCCTTTAAAGTCAACCTTTCTCATCCATACAAAAAAAAAACCATACACTTTCTGAACTAAATTATTATATCAGCCCACGACTTATAAACTAACTTAAATCTGGAATAAACACAGCATCCAGTCCCAAGCCATTAATTTATCACTGTGAAAGGGGGGAAACCCACATTTGACAAATTATAAATCTTCTGGCCGTGTCAGGAAAAAAACCCGTGACTCTTAGTTCAGTGATAGCATGTTAATTTAATATTAATGTTATTTTATTGGTATCGATTGTAATTAATAAAAACCACCCTGAGTATACCCGACCGTGATTCGAACCCCAATCTCCCCGTCTTCGGCAATACAGTCTATCGCGAGAATGACGCCTTAGACCATGCGGCCACCGAAGCTATTTTGTAGTGGTTATATTTGTGTGTGTGTGTGTACTATCTTTCATCTCTTTCAGTCTATCCTTCTCTCTCACTCTTTCTCTCATATTCTCTTTCTTTTTCTGCACGTATCTCCCTCCAGCCACATGAACTGAAAAATTTATCAAACACGATGTTTTTAAAAAAGGGAGGAACAGATCCTATTTTAGTTTTGCTCGAATTTATGTGTTTTATTTTTTTCTCCTCGAAAGCTTTTTATTTTTTTTTATGCCGCCTATATCCCTAACCTTCCAAAGAAACAGAGAGAGACTAAAAATACTAAATCTGATTAAGTGTCTCTTAGGTGAAATCTTGAACAGGGCAGCCAACCGAGAAGAAAGGTGGGAAGGGGGAGAAAAATAAACTTTTGGATAAGCGCTTTATGGACGGTTTTATTTGGTTACCTGTAACTTGGTGGTTAATGCATAGAAGGGAACGTGAATGTAGCTTTATATTTAGTGCAGTTTTTATGACGTAAATACATTTATTTGGCCAAAATAAGTCGAATATGTATTCAATTATTACTATTATTATTGGGTGTTTTGTCTTATGACAAGTAAGTGAACCTAGACCGCCAATATGCCATGTTTTCCGCCTCCTCCTTGAGCTCCCAGAATTTTCTTCTTTCCTTCAAGTCATCTAATATTTGAATCCTCCTTCTTCCTAAGCTCCTCTTTCCCTCAACCTTTCCTTCTATGACGTCACACGGAAGACAGTTAATTCCTCCTAAGGATGTGTCCGATCGAGTTAGCTTTGTACCGAGCAATCACATCCAAAATGGTTCTCTTCTCACCCACTCGTCTTAGGACTTATTCACCTGATCTTTTCATGTATTCTCCGGCACCACATTTCAGAGCGCTCCATGTATTTCTTTTATATCTTTTTGAGAGTCCATGTTTCTGCTAAAAATGTAGCATTTCATCAGTTTATTCATCAGTTATAGATTCAAATTTCTGGTCAGCAGTAACCTCTTCTTGTTGAAAGCTTCCTTGGCCATGGCGATCCCCGACCTAATTTCCTTGGCGCAGTAGGCATCTCTCTTGTCAGCAGACTTCCCAGGTACTTGAACTGCTCTATGATTTCCAACTCCCGGTTTCCAATTTTGATTCCCAGCGTCTCTTCATTTTTTAAACTAGCATCACTTTTGACTTCTTAATGTTGATCTCCATGCTTCTCACCATCTCCACTAGCTGGTTGATCATTTCCTGCAACTCTTCTTTATTTTTGTCCAGCAATGCTAGAACATCTGCATATTTTACTGTGTTGATGACGCGTCCTCCTGTCCTGAAATGACCACGTCCCACCGGGGCTTCCCTGACCAACCCCTCCAGTACACTTGACCGGGATTTTAACCCCGATCTCCCTGTCATTGGCAGTTTAGTCTAACTAGTAGGATCATTGGCGTACTAAGTCAAAGTATTTCGATTATCACGTCTAGGTGCCAATTTTCAATTTAAAGATTTAGATGCAGCCATAGCCGTACTTATAGCTATAATAGCTTGGCTATTTATTTTTATTTCTTAGCACCGCGTCTTACGAGCTACTAGTTTGGGTTATATGCTTATGTATGTATTAATTTATATAGTAGTTTTAGGGATGAGGAGGGTTATATTTAGGGGAAGTGTACTAGAACTTGCGTAGAAAAAAGAGTTAAAAACCATTTTGAAAAAACGTCAGTACACCCCGCTCGGGATTTTAACCCCGATCTCCCTGTCATCGGCAGTCTAGTCTAACACGTGAGTGAGGCCCTAGACCATGCCGCCACCGAAGCGGGTGCTCGGCTATTTAATCCATCAATTATATAAGTAAACATTTCTCATTTAGATCGCTTTACCTCCGAGTGTGCGCCGCCTCTAAGATCGTCGACGTGTAAGTAAGTACTAGCAAATCAGTAGCAACTCCTGGTGATTTGAGCGCTGGAGTGCTAATGAGGGTGATTAGTGGCTTACACCGTCTTCCACAGCTCCCCACCCCAAGCCTGGATAAATGGAGGTAATTTTGTTTCCCAGGCTGAGGGGAGATTGGTACTTCTGGGGGGTGGGAGAGGGGGAGAATAAGGGAGAGAAATACGGCACTCAGAGTCTTCAATCGTATTTTCCACTCATCTCCATTTTATATCCCACCTTTTAATGCCTTGGGGTTCGGAATCACGGAATTTGAGTGGAAGAAGGGTATAAAACAAGATGTTCGTTGACAATAGAATATTTCTGTCCGAGGACTTGGATCGAGATTAGCTGATGTACACGTTTATTTAATTTTACCTGTTAACCTTTTAGGCGTGAGAGAGGTGCGATTTTTTAAAAATAAATTACTTAACCTAAGGCAACACGGTTAAATTTAAACATATTAATTTAAAGTCAGGATAAACTGATAGAGCCCATACACAAAATTAATCACTTACGTAGGTTGTTTAAGGTGGGATGAAAGCAAGTGTGAGCTATGCTCCTTTTTTTTTCAGTTTATTATAACAATAAAGACAATAATTTTTTGGAATATATACTCGTGTATATATAAATTATCAAGTAAACCAATAAACTAAACTGTTAAATCTTTTAATTGGTGATTTTTAAAATAATGTAACTTATAAATACATACAATTCCAGGATTATCCCGGTTTATTTTTTGTAAGTAAGTATATAGAACCAGTATTAATAAATGTGTTAAATTCGTTATAAGTTTGTCGACCGTGAGGGCTTCTAGAATATCTATGGTTTAATGTATAAACATTCGAATTATTAAAGGGACGCTATATTAGAATACCAATCGCGAATTTTTATTTAAAATAAATTAGACTGGATAAGAGTTGTTTAGAGTAAAATTTAATCAGTTGGTCCTCGCAGTTAGTAATCCAGAGCCTGTAAAGTTCTAGAGAAACCTCAAAATAACTTTAATATAAATTATACATATATTGTTATCCCTATTCTATAAAATTCAGTGACGTATGCAGGTTTGTGAAGTAAAAGGGACTTAAAGCAGTGGTTGAATTCAGCCGGTTTAGACGAACCTGTTCCTAGAATTCCTAAAATTCACCGAACCGGTCTTTAATTTTTTTCTCCAATCGGTTACTATTCACGTTGCTGTCATGGATTTTATTTCATAGTAATGTGCTACATTAGCAAAATTTGAGGAGGAAGTTCAATATCGACCTTGGCCTTACCGACTGAGTAATCGATACTCATCATTACTATCGAGCCACTAAGGACATATAGCCTAAGGATTTTTATCGATTCTCTTAGTTCTGTGCGCTAGCACCGCAAGCACTCACGTTATTACGTTATGGTTCTAATTGCTAACAGTAGAGTGGCGCTTTTATATTATCCTCTTATCCATGGGTCAGCTCTCGGCTGTTGATTTGATGGGAAATACATAAACTTGTCGTTCATTCGTCTTATAATATAGAGATAGATGATCATAGAGCTGCGAATTTCTGTTTGGCCTTTAAGATTAACTGTCTTCCATTATATTTTCATTTCGATCATGTATTTACTATGGACTGGAAGTATATGATGATAATAAATAAATGAGCAATTTCGAGGAAGGTAATAAATAACTTCAATAAACTATTCATTGTTCTTATTTTTCACTATGAAAGAGAATCGGTTGCTAAAATTTTTTGAAGCCCATCAGTGATTTATAGCTAATATTATTTTAAATATTAGATAGTTCAGCGTGTGTTCTTGGTTTTCACGGTCTATTAAAGAAGAATAGCAGGGGCAATATTTTTTAGCAAAATGGAATAATTTTTGTATGAATAAATAGTATTTTGAGTATATCTGAGGCCAAATTTACTCTTAGACATAATGTGATGCTATTTTTTGCTAAAAGAATTACTTATTATATAAATTTAATAGTTGGTTGACTCAGTCTTTAAAATACGTAATTACGTTGACAACTTTACTTTTTTTATTTCAATCACAACTCCTAAAGTTTCGAATATTAATTATTTATTTACAATTAAAATATATATTATACATATATAATCTACTTACCTTTATTTCACTATATTTAATTTTCTTTCTTTATTTTGATTCATAAACTGCCAACCCGCCATGTTTGTTATTTTGTTTTTTAGGTGATTTTAACGTTATCTGCTTTATAGAGTGGTTAATTTCGGAACTGTTATGATCTTAATTTATTTTATGTTCTTGGACGCTTATAACATCTGGCTGTCATTTGAAGAACTAATTGCCCCTAGCGGAAGAGATTATTATTCTCGTTTGGATTTTGGTGCGAAATTTAAATTAATTTTAAAGATGATTTATGTTTATTTGTCAAATTATAATATTAAGTTATTTTTATAGTAATACTTACACTGTCTAAAGAGTTAAGTTTTTTGTTGTTGTTATAAATCTCGGCAACTAGTTTTCTACTAGGCCGGAAATTATTAATAAAAAGAACACGTTTGTAGATTGTTAATGTTGGGTTTTTTTACTCGAAAAAATTGTAGAAAAGATAAGTAAGGACCCAATTTGGGCCGTCCTTTAATATTGAATTTTTCAAAGTGAATTATCAATTTCGGCAATAAAACCTGTGTAAAAAGTAAGGGTTAACCTTCAAGGAAGGAGAAACGAGAGTTTTTATGAAGATATTATAATAAAGAATTTCTACCAGAGATCATCAGTCTATATTATTGGGTGAGACCAAATTCATCATCCATCATCATCCGGTTGTTAGGAGTTTAAATTACAGTTTTGAAGAACTCATTATTTTAACATACTATATAAATATTCCGAACCTGGTGTTATTTCATCCAAAAGACAATGTATCATAATTGATAACTATTATTTTGTCATCACAATTCAAGTGAGAATCTTACTTTTTTTTTAAGTACTGCCCCAACAACACTTTTATTAATTTTGTAACATAGGAGGAATGCCTTATTAGGGTTAATTTAAAGGTTTTATCTCTTCAACAATAATTACAAACACACTATGAATTTCATTGTGTAATTTATTTATAATATTAATGCACATTGTATTTTGAACATTACATTCAATTTATAGATAGTTTCAGTAGGTTGGATGTCAATGTCAAGAATAATAATCTGCTCCAGGAAAATATGCAGTCCATTCTCTAAGTGTCCAACTTGAGTTAAAACTTTAGGTAAAGTCCAGAGTTCTTGAGAAAAGGGGTTTTTTCGTTTTACTGCTGAGCAGTTTCTGTGGATAAATTTATTTAGTAAAAAAATCTACCTACCTCAGAAAATAAAAGGGGTTGGTAGTTGGCGCCCAATACTATACCAAAATATACAACTTAAATAAAATTCATTTATTCATACTAAATAAAAATAAAAATTATATAATCATATTTTTTTTCTACCACAATAGTTTGTTTATTTATAAGTTATTATTTTAAATACAGTACATAGTCATTTTGTTATACATTTTACTGATGTAGAAATTTAATTAGTCTATTATATGAGTTAAAAACATAATTAAATATCACACAAAACTTAATGCTTGTGCGTTTAAGGGTTGGGTTAGAATATTCAAAAAATTATTTAGAATTATTTACATTGTTAAGTTGGGAGTGCAGGGAACGTGAAAAAAGTTTGGTGTTTTACAGTTTTTATGTAAAAACTTTTTCTAATCAAAATAAATCAAATACTCCTCCAGTAAACACATAATATTTAGCACCGCGTCTTACTACCCGTTCGGGTTATACGCTTAAGTACTAATTACGCTAGTGGATTAGGAATTGGGAGGGTTGAATTTAGAGGAAGTGAACCCGCATTTGCGTGGAGGGAGAGTGGAAAACCATTTAGGAAAAACCACCCCCAGTTCACCCGACCGAGATTCGAACCTCGATCTCCCCGTCCTCGGAGGTCTAGCTCAACACGACTGGCGCGTTAGCCAACTACGCCACCGAGGCGGGTAGTAAACACATAGAGTTTAATTTTCTTCAAAGGGTGATATCATCAGTTATTGAACCCGCTACTCTTGTAGTAGGCAAGACTGCCGATGACGGAGATATCGAGGTTTGAATCTCGGTCGGGTGTACTGAGAGTTTTTCTAAAATGGTTTTGCACTCTCCCTCCACGCATATGTGGGTACACTTCCTTAAATATAGCCTTCCTAATCTCAAAAACCACTATCGTAATTAGTATATAAGCGTATAACCCGAGTGGGTAGTAAGACGTGGTACTAAATAAAAAAAAACAGTTGTTGAATATCTGTCATGGTGCCCTGAAATTTAATGACAACTTTTTCTCTTCATTTAAAAAGTTTCTCATCTAATGCCGCTATGCTCATTACAGATATTCAACAACTGGGGATATCGCCGTGTGAAGAAAATTACACTCTATATTTTTACTGAAGCAATTTTATTTTTATTTTTTCTGTCATTCCCTTTCATCCCATATTAAACCGGCCTCCGTTCCTTCTGTTGAAACCTCAATCCAACTTACCCGATTGTTCCTCGAAAAGAGCCTTCTTTACTACCCTCGCCTTATACCCTTGCCGTGTAATTTTCCCTGTTTGCCGCTATTAGCTGTTTATGCCTTCCTCACCGCTTACCCCCCTCCCCCTCAGCCATCTCATAGACTCTGATAGTCCGCCATGTTGGGTATCCCCTCCCCGAACCCCCAGCCCAAACTACTAATAGTATTCAACAAGGTAACTTAGTGAAACTTGTCATATTAGACCGACTCTGTTTATGTTGGTGTCACACTATTTGGTATCACGTTTAGCTAGTCTACAACCTACTATATATATATATGTTATATAGTCAGTACATAATGCTAGGTGTGTGATACTTGTGTGCTATAGTCAGTACATGTACAGTATGTATATTCCTAGGTGTGTGATACTTGTGTGCTATAGTCAGTAGGTCTACATTCTGCTAGGTGTGTGATACTTGTGTGTTATTGTCAGTACATATTGCTAGGTGGGTTATACATGTGTGTTATATCCAGTACATATTGATAGGTGTAATATATGTGTGTGTTATAGTCAGTACATATTGCTAGGTGTGTTATACATGTGTGTTATAGTCAGTACAAGTTGTTAGGTGTGTTATACATGTGTGTTATAGTCAATACATATTGTTAGGTGTGTTATACATATGTGTTATAGTCAGTACATATGGTTAGGTGTGTTATACATGTGTTTTATACTCAGTACATATGGTTAGGTGTGTTATAGTCATTATATACTACTAGGGGTGTTATACATGTGTGTTATATCCAGTACATATTGATAGGTGTAATATATGTGTGTTATAGTCAGTACACATTGCTAGGTGTGATCATATTTGAAAGCTACTGATTTGAATGATGACACTTATTTGACCCACTATTATTAGATAGCTCATCAATATGATTGAACATATAGATATTTATTTCACTATTAGACAGCTTAAATAGGCCTATACTCATGAAGATAGATAGTAGATAACGTACTGGATATGAGTGAAGATACATATTTCATATAAGTAGGCTCACTAGTCCTTAATTAGGATATGATAAATATATTCCAGTGTTTTAGCATTACTTCTATCCTATCCTATATATTATTTCTGTTGCCAACATCCCTTTTTCTCAACTAATACAAAACCTACAGCGATGAATAAGGTATCGGTGGATAGGAATTTTTTACCGACTTCTGACATTTCATACTCAGTTTACGTTAAAACACATTGTTTGTTTAAAATCTAAGTTAAAAGAAAAATCTAACAATACTTTCGTATCAATTACCGAAAATAAACTCTCTTTGCTATTTTTTGTATACGCTTCGCTGAGTATTTAATTTCAACAACCCAACAAAAGACAAAAATCATTTTTCTTTTTGGGTGTGGGGAGGGGAAGGTGCATGAATGTGCGAAAGTTTCGCAAGGGTTTACTGGTAGTAATATATTAATATAAATGTGGCTATTGTTACTTTTGATAGCACATATCTCACATACATTATTTTAATATCCAGCAAACTATATGGAAATATTGTGTTTCCAAACTTTAGCAATATTTAAGTTATGCTATGTGAATCAATTACTAGACTACCTATTTATTTTGATAAATCGTATACATACAAAAATAGACACAGTTTTTTATAGCACTGTGTCTTACTACCCATTCGGGTTATATGCTTATGTACTAATTACGCTGGTGGTTTTAGGAATAAGGAAAGTTATAATTATATAAAGTGTATCTACATTTGCATGCAGGGAGAATGGAAAAACATTTTGTATAAAAACCTCAGTACACCCTATCGAGATTAGAACCTCTATCTCCCCTTTATCGACAGTCTAGTCTACTGTGAGAGTAGCGCGTTAAACCATGCGGACACCGAAGTGTGGTCTAACGCGCTACTCTCGTGTTACGCTAGACTACTGAATATGGTAAGATCGAGGTTCGATTCCGGTCGGGTGCACTGAGGGTGGTTTTACAAACACTCCTTTCACGAGAATGCGGTTGCAATTCCTATAAATTAAACCTTTTTAATCTCTAACACATTACCGTAATTAGTATATAACTGAAGCGTAAAGCCCGAACTAGTAGTAAGATTTGGCGCTAAAATTTAAAAAAAAATAGATAAAGTTGTTTAAAAAAAACTTGTATTTAGTTTAGGATCTATCGATTCAGGGTTCAAACACGAACCTCGAGGCCAATCTTTAGTAAGCAATGGTTGTCCTCAATCCCTTACTCCCCCCCCTCCCACTCACATGAGCCCTCTGCCGGTTAAATGTAGAGTTAAGAGGTGACGCGTGCGCAACGAGTCCCTGGGGCCGCACTAATGTGCTGCTTTCTGTCGGCCATCTCAAGTAACAACGTTCCCTCCCCCGCACCCTCTTACACCACCCTAACGCTCTCTCATTTACAAGACTTAACATCGCCGAGTGGGAGAGAGGAAGGAACAAAGGTATGACTACTTCAGAGAGGTTTCAACTCTATTTGTGGTAATATTGAGGGGATTATGGCGAGGGGAATTGGAGGGTGTATTAAAAAAGCACCCTCATCGGTGGCGAAATGTATACAATTCAAATGCAGCAGAAGGGGATATAGCAAATAGTTAACTATTTCTCTCAAGTTACAATATCTTGTCCCCCGGTGGCGTGTCTTGGAGTGTTGCCAGGATAAGCAGGGTTGTAGCACAATTTTTATAGGAAGTTCCTTTATCTGACAGCTAGAAAAAAAGTTAATAGATCTATGTTTACGTATTCATACGTAGAGTCATCTAAACTGCAGCTATCACTTTTGATAAGTATTATCAATGTCCACTAATAACTTATTATTATTATTATTACTATTTAGGACCACGTCTTACTACCCGTTCGGGCTATACGCTTAAGTACTAATTACGTTAATTGGTTAGGAGTTGGGAAGGTTGGATTTAAATAAAGTGAACCCGAATTTGCGTGGAAGGAGGTTGGAAAACAATATATGAAAAACCACCCCCAGTTCCCCCGATTGAGATTAGAGCCTCGATCTCCCTGTCCTCGTAAACTAACGCGTTAACTAACTAGGCCACCGAGGCGGGTAAAAACTAGTAATATAATAAAAGGTTATCAATGTTGACCACAAAAACGTGTGAGTATTTTCTGAAAGGCCTTTTCTATAAAAAAAATAGATCTTTGCTCAAACTGTACTTGTAAATTCTCTTTCAGTGGCCAAATGGTCTAAGGCGTAACTCTCGTGTGTACAAATGTCGGGGTATGAAGCCCGGTTTGATCTACTAAGGGTAGTTTTCCTAAATGATCTATCACTCCCTTTCCATGCAAATATGGGTATACTATATTTAAAACGCTTCCTACCTCATCTCTACCCCATTAGAGTAATTATCATATATGCGTGTAACCCGAACAGGAAGTAAAACACAATGACTAAAAAAACAAGCTCTGCTTACCCCGAAAATTATAGGAGGATTGAGTGATGGACCAATCATTAAAGTTCTCCACAGCAAGTGTTTCCAACTTAAAAGTTCATAATAGTTTTTGCCAAGTTAATATGCCAAAACGAGAACAGGTGTTTAATAATTGTTGGTGAAATAAAAAGTAGTAATTTAAACTTGTTCAGTTACTTATCAAATAAATTTTCCGTCCAAACGGTGTATTATATTTGATACGTCAACATAATACAGCAGATGTAAAGAAGAAATTAAACAAGAACACCGGTTGGATCTTTCGTGGATTTTTACCACGCAAGTCAAAACTTTCCGTTTCTTAGCTAGAAAAAAAATGCAATTTGACTCCAGTATATTACTTTTTCAAGAAACTTAGTGGGCCACAAAAAAAAAAGGCATGGCGAGCAGCCATTTGAAAACCCCTGCTTTATAAAATATAAAAGCGTTCACCTTTTTTTTTTTCACGGCTACATCGCTGGTATTGTGGTATAAGGTGTAATATTAGGTGGTTTAAGATGTGGTTTTCCACATGTAAGTGAGTGACGGTTCTTGTTGTTATTTTTACAAGCCGATATAGATGTACACTTCAGTACTTCCTCGGGAAGTAGACCTACCCTCTTCAATCCTACCGAATAGCTGTTAAATAACCCTATGGTTCAAACGTTTTCCATTCCCTCTCTGCTGAGGAATTATTATCATCATCATCATCAATCCCCACCTCGTTATAATGTCGTGAATAGCAATTTTTTTTTGTTTTTTTCTAAACTCTCTACCTGAGCTTAAATCACAGCATCTTTGGGCAGAAATAAAACAGTTAAAAAAATGTTCGGAAACGTAATCTTGTATTACTATAAATATGAGTTGAAGTTAAGTGCAACAACGCCGAGAAAACGCAGCTGTAAGTACGTACGTGTACAGCAGGTTGCATATCATTAGGAGGGCACATAACAGCAGTTGTTTAATATTCTCTCCCCGACTAAAGGCCGATTCACACAGAACGCTAAGCTAAGTTAATAGTAATATTTAGAATCATCGTCTTACTACCCGTTCGGGTTATACGCTTAAGTACTAATTACGTTAATGGATTAGGAATTGGGAGGGTTGAATTTAGAGGAAGTGCGTGGAGGGAGAGTTGAAAACCATTTAGGAAAAACCACTCCCAGTTCACCCGACCGAGATTCGAACCTTGATCTCACCGCCCTCGGTGGTCGAGCTCAACACGACTAGCGCGTTAGCCAACTACGCCACCGAGGCGGGTGCTAAGCTAAGATTTACTCTGATAACTTTTTTAGAAAAATAACGGACCTTGTATTTAAATGTGTTGGTTCACACAGAAAGCTAAGCTATGCCTTGCTACGCCACGCTATGTTTTTTCCAATTGCTGGCCGGGCAATTTTTCCATCTCCCATCTTGAGCCATCTTACGTTGCGCATGCGCATAACGAAGCTTGGTTGGACTACATGTTGAACAGACGCTGTGCTGGTTTGGTGAAAATAACTAAAGAAGTGTAGAAGTTTTGTTTTCAGTTTGTTTCACGTGCATTAATTAATATTCTATTTAGGTTTTATATTTAATAAATGTTTTTTATATTAAAATGGAAGCGTTAATTGAACAAGTCAAACTTACACTTCCTAAATTTTCTTCATCTTTCAAAACAGATGCTAACAGCAGCATCTTTTTTTACTCATTATTATCATCTGAGCTCAAACAACACATTTGTGAGAACGCCATCATAACTAAGCTTCACTGGAGCAGACCAGAAAGAAACAACACTGAATTCTGGAGTAAAATGAGGGACCATTGATTAACTTAGCTTAGCATTCTGTGTCCATCGGCCTGAACGTGGTCTCAACCGTATCCGTCGGTTGCATTTGACGCAGGCTCACCCTTCGGACACGTTGTTCGCGACGGGACACATCTGCCCTCCTAATGGTATGCAACTTGCTGTACACGTAAGTACTTACAGCCACGTACTTCCGGCGTTGTTGCTTCTAGCTTCAACTTACATTTACTAGTGTAAGATACTTTCTGAATATTTTCTGCCTATAAAAATATTGTGGTTCAAGAGTTTGGTCGGAAAATTTAGAAACACCCTGTACATACACATATGCAATAATATCTTCTTTTTTTTTTTAAGGTACAGTATTTAACGTGCACTTTATGAACCGACTAATTATATCAGCACACAAGAATTTCTATGAGCGAGAGCGAAAGGGCATACTAATTTAAAAAAAAGAAGTATTTTCAAATACTTTTCAAGCTTCTTTAATATGCCTCAGTCGATATGGAACTGACGGCCTCCCTTCTCCTCTAAAGTAAGTTGTCCTACGGATTTTTACCGCTCAAGAAAAATACAATGACCCCTGCTGGATTTGAACCAACTAACGTTGGGCCCTGAGGCGGAGCACTTTAATCCAAGACCACCGAGTACCCAGTGTCGATTCAAGGAGGATTTATAGGGTAGTAAGAGAGTTTTAAACCTGTAGCCTACCTGTAATATGTTCTCAGTCTCTCCATATTTGACCAACTATAATAGGCACCGTTGATGCCTGGGCAGTGAGTATTCCCCTGAGTGATGAAAAAACGTTCACAGGTACAGTTTAAACTAACTCTGATTACCCTTGCAACACTCCATTACACGCCACTGTTGGTACCATACTTCCTGTAAACCACCCCCCTCCTCCTCATTCTCCACTGACACTTCTATCTAGCGAACACGTCAACAATAGTTCACACCTATTTTCCGTTTGGCTGCCCCTTACCACCCTGACCTGTTTGGACAATGTCGTCGTAACAGTTTGCTATGTTGTTACACCTGTGGAAACTAGTCGCGAAGTGGGCAAGTTGGCATCCTTGGCAAACTCGAACATCATCATATCCAAGGGACGTCCCGAGGGGAATCACCGGAATCCCCCACCCACACCCCGCTGTATCTCTTTTTGTTTTTGTTTCACTTCTATAAGGCACTCTCGGTATATCTGTTACAGATTTCCTCGAGAAAAGGAAAAACACCGCCAAATCTTATTGGCTCACGGAGAGACGACACGAATAATATTTGGATTTCGTTCCTTTCCACTCTCTTCATCTTGTTTTGTTACTTCTTGCTCCATTCCGATGCATTTGAAAGGGGGGAGGTTGGGGGCCGAGGGGGTGTATTATATAATACGTTTTGACGTAAAGACGGTGAACATGTTTCTACCGGCACAATAATAGTAATAATAAAACCACAGGTAGAAATAAAAACTATGTGGAACCAGTCAGGAATAAACTCCGTGCTTCGAAGTCAAGAATAGAAATACTATCAACTTTTCCAGATCTGATGTTGATTATTTAATTAAGATTAAGGATGAAATAAAAAGGTTGTTTCAATCATTTGGAGCACTGTAGTGTCGTGTCTTGGAGTGTTGCTCGCACTCAGTAGAACAGTCATTGGTCAGGTTTAAATGAAAATACATTCTCATGTGAGGTATGTAGAGCCCTATGCACGATTAATCAAATGAAGAGCAAGTGGGTGAGGAGATAATGACAGGTACTGTTTGAACAAGCACTGCCTACTTTGGCAACACTGCACGACCTTACATGGTTTGGATGGTTAATTACTTGATTGTTCTAGCTTAAAGGCGTGGGACAAGTTGTGGCAGAGAGGAAAGATGTAAGTTTACCAAAGTGGTAAGTCAAACGAGTAGTTAGGATAACATTTGTAGACCCTTTCTTTAAAAGGTTTATCCCACCACGGCTAAATGGTGTATTTAGACGAATCTCGATGGAGGACATCTTTGGTCCAGCATGTTCAACATCACTTTGTTTTTTGGGGGGCACCTCCCTATATCTTTTTTTTTGTAAAATCGTGGGAAACCTATACAACTTGTTCTATTTAAAGCATATATCACCTGAATAGCTTACGTCCTTTTCTTCCACGAACCCTCGGGGAACAGCCTTACGTCACCGATACATCGGTCGTTCGGAGAGGGGGGGGAAGAACCTTTCAACGCCCCTGTACATTAACCTCCTGCCCACTCTTGTACGTATGCAACAACCATGGCGATCCTATTTCAACTTCATTTCACGTTCTCGTCGCTCAGGTGACGGTCGGCCATCGTCAGTCATCGGGTGGATCCTCCTTCGGGGATACCTTACCCCCTGTCCCCTCTAAACCTTCCTCTTCTTGCACGCGAGAAGAAAAACTCATTTCATCAACGATCAGGGAGGGGGAAAATGGAGGACCAGACCTCAAACAAACATTTCTGTCATCTCTGTCACTCCCGCGGAAATTATATTTGTGTTTCTATAGCAACGGCTCTCTCTCTCTCAAACACAGGTAAAGAGGGTGGGGGGTAGGGAGACAAAAAATTGACATTACTCAGTTTATTTCTCTCTTTCTCTCGTTTTTTTTCTGTTTCCCCTTCCATCCCCCTTTCGTTACAGTTTGTTAAATGTAAAAATGTAGGACCTTCTCCCTATCCCATCCATTCTAGACGATGGAAAAGAAGGGAGATAAAAATGTTGGCTTTGGAAAGAGAATGGAGGATTCGCCGCAAACATTTTGACAGTTGGAAATAGGCCTGAGTGTGAGAGACGAGTACTTTCTATATATGGTGGGAGAGAGGGAATTGAGGGGAGGGGGGGCAGAGAAGGCAATCATAACTGTACTCCGTAACGAGTCGGCTCGCGTTAAACTTACATGACTGAATTTCCCGTATTGGAGGGCGACCGGAATGTAAGAACCATCCATGTGCGTCGTTATCAATTGATGGGAACGAGTTGGTCGAAAAATAACAGGGTAAATAGAGCTCTTTAAAACTGTACCTGTGATATTGTCTCATCACTTGTTCCCTATATCTGAACAATGAGTGTTTTACTGTGAAAGGAGAAAAATTACAGGTAGAGTTTCATTTAACCGTGCGTACACTGGCAAAACTCCAGACCACTGATTAGTACTTTCTCTTTTTTTTTACTGTCAAATCTTAACAACTAAGGTTCTTTTCTTTTTTTAATCTCTCACGCGAAAATGACTACTAGTATATATATATATATATATATATATATATATATATATACTAGAGTCGCGATCATCCGGCCTAAAGTGGTGGCACTACGGGCCGGATAATTTGGAATCCAAGTGTAAATAGTTTTCATTATGAATTTGCCTCGTGTATATAAGCCTCGCGCACACCTCCCTTGAAAAAAGTGGTTGCATTGTTAAGGGTCTCTGAGCCTAGGTACAGTGTAGCAGAAAACCCTGCTGGGGGGGGGGTCTCCTTGGAGATTTAGTTGGTTATCACCTCCCTTGACACAGCTTCTGTTTCCAGCCAGATAAAAACAGTGTTGTTATCTACACCTATCTTGACACAGCTTCTGTTTCCAGCCAAATAAAAATAATGCTGTTAACTACACTTCCCTTGACACAGCTTCTGTTTCCAGCCA
>CABFWO010001047.1:23187-44193 GCA_902155825.1 Timema genevievae | reverse complement strand
CTAGTAATCTGTTCCTTCCCCCCCCCCCTCTCCCACTTCTCACTATCCATTTGACCAACCACACACACGATAATGTAACGACCTAATGTATGTATATTGACTTTAAAGATACACTACGGGAAGGATAAATTTACAAGTACAGTCATGTAAAACCTTTCTTACCTTGGCAACAACTACGAGGTGAAGGCAGGGAGGAGGATGACATTTAGAGTAAATACATCCGCATTCACCTGTGAATAGAATGAAGGAACCACAGGTATGAAGCGTTTGTGGAAAAACCATTTGCCCGTGCATTCAGTCGAGATTTATAAATAGTCTTTAAAAAATTCGGTATTTTGGGGAGTCTGAAGCCATAGATCACTTGACAATTGGTTGGTTGCAGTGACTGTTGAGTGCTTTCAAGTACTTAAGTTGGGGACGTAGGGAATGCGAGTTAAGGGCTTTTTTTGTGTGCAGTTTTTACAACAATTTTTTTTTGGCAAAATTTAAAAAAAAATTGCTCAGATAGAAACCGAGAGTTTAATTTTTTTTTCATACAGTGATATCAACAGTTTGTTGAATATCTGTCTTAAGAATATTTGAATTTGATGAGAAACTTTTTAAATGGAGAGAAAAAGTTGTCATTAAATTCCAGGACATCCTCGACAGATATTCAACAACTGTTGATATCACTGTATGAAGAAAATTAAACTCTTAGGCCTATGTTCCTTCCTACTAAAGCAATATTTTATTTATTTTGGTAAAAAAAAATTGCAATTAAAACCACAAAAACACTGACCTTTTCTCGCGTTCCTTATGTCCCCACCTTAACTAAGAAACAAATGGAGATTAAAATTAGTGTTATGTGACGACAACAACGAAAACCGTATCTTAGACTTCTGCTTCAACTTTGCTTCGCACGCTTCAAGGTTCACTTTGAATTTAAAAACTGCCCTTATCACACCCCTATTCATTACAATATCACAAAACACACACACATATATATATATAGTGAGACGTGGATATATATATATATATATATATCCACGTCTCACTACCAGCTCGTGTTAAAATGTGCTACGTAATTACATTAATGTGTTATGGATTATAACAGTTTAATTTAAAGGAAGTACACCTGCATTTGAGTGTAGGGAGAGTGGAAAACCATTTAGGAAAAACAACCCTCAGTACACCCGACCGGGATTCAAACCCCGATCTTCCTGTCATCGGTAGTCTAATAGAATACTGGAGTGACACCTTAGACCATGCGGCCACCGAAGAAGGTGATGACCAACTAAATTAAATTCGATATGCGAATCAAACCGACCGGGATCTGAACCCCCGATCTTCCCGTTTTCACAAAACATAATATCCTTGACCCGGACAAACTTAGATGGACTTGTGCGCTTGTTCATCCCTCTCCATCCTGACATGAGAATGAGTTTCGGGTGGTATTTTTTGACGTGGCAGGCGAGAGCCATTATTAGAATTATAAAATATTACTAACTTGGTATTATTTGTCGTTTTTTTTTTTTTTTTGCATGCCCCAAGGACACACGGATTTGATCGAACCCGGCCAGGCAATTTGATCACGTAGCTAATAGGAACGTCAGAAACAGCAGCGACAGGGTTTGAAAAAAAAAGAGACAAAGAGAATAATATCGAGAGAACAATGAAATATTCAAAATGAAAATAATATAAAATGTGCTCTGAATATTGAGAGTTGAAAAACAAAGATGTCATTATACACTGTTTCGAAATAATACCCTTTATAGTATTTCGGGGATGTGTACATGATTTTATTACTTGATGTGTACGTTTATTTCGTGTAATAATTTTACTTTTTCTGTTAGCACCACGTCTTACTACCCGCTCTGGATATAAGCTAATGCTTTATTTAATAAATTATATACAAAATAACTAGCCCCCATTTAGAAATGAATCAAAATATAATATATAAAACGGGTAGACCTAAAATTAATTGTGTACTTAACTATCTATCTACCCCCTCCCGCCCCCACAAAACCAGTAAATTAAAGATTTACCTATTTGTGTGTGTAAAACAATCAGTTCTAAACACGATACAATATTTTTCCCATGAAGAATATTATTCAAATTTTAATATTTTAAACCATAAAGAATTAATGACAGATAACGTAAAAGTTTAATTACCCACTTCGGTGGCCGCATGGTCCAAGGCACTACTCTCGCAATACTGCCGATGACGGGGAGATCGGGGTTCGATCCCGGTCGGGTGTTTTGGGGGTGGATATTCCTAAATGGTTTCCTACTCTCTCTCCACGCAAATATGGGTATTTTTATTCTAAATTCATTCTTCCTCGTCCTTAAACCATTAGCGTAATTAGTACGTAAGCGTATAACCCGAACGGGTAATAGGACGTAGTGTTTAGAAGGAAAAAAAAATCCTGTTAACAAAGACGCCAACTTTCCGCGTTGTCAGATACGTTAAATGTATCTTTTAAACCGGTCTCTAAACGTCGGAGTGAACAGTTTTGAAGTAGAACTGTATAATAAGAGAGATAGGATTCATTTGTTAAGGGGGTTTAATTCTCTCACAGACGAACGCTCGCCGCGGTAATGAATGTATAATGTACCGGCAGGCCAGAGAGGAAATAGCCATGTCACGCACTATTAGACAGAGACGAAGAGGGGTGTGTAAAATAATATATATGCAGATGATTTGTCCCCGTCACTTCTACACTTTACTGGCGAAGTTTGAGGTGGGGAAGGGAATGGGGGTTGGGAGGAAGAGAGAGAGGGGGTGACAGCCTGGAAAATACGCGCACAGGAACTTTGGATTATTAATGTTTGGCTTCAGTTGGATTTGAACTAAGAGATCCGTATCCAAAAAGAAAGGTAGGGATGGTAATATTGACCCACTTCGGTGGCTGCGTGGTCTAACGCGTTACTCTTGCAGTAGACTAGAGGGCTGATGATGGGGAGATTGAGATTCGAATCTTGATCAGGTGTACTAAAGGTGGGTTTTTCCCTGATTGGTTTTCCACTCTTAATCCACACAAATGCTGGTACACTTCCTATTATATATAACCTCCCTAATCCCTAAAAACTATAAGCGTACCTAGTACATAAACATGTAATTTGATCGGGTAGTAAGATGTGGTGTTAAAAAAAAGGGACGGTACACATTGTTCAGAAAAAAAGTAAACTTTCTTTTTCGTGTCTCCTCGGAAAGGAAGTTTCTTGATCGTAAAAATAAAATCAAATTTGAGATTTTGATGGATGTTGATATTTCATGATCCCCTGAACCCGAAAATGCCATATGTCTGTCAGGTCTGTCCGTCTGTGTGTCTCGACTAGAGCCTAAACCATTTTATCGATCGAGGTAAAACCTGGTAAATAGGTTTTCATAAGGCCCACAACTCTTTTTGCAATTAAATATTAAATCCTAAAATTAAGGGTAGTTTAATAAAAGGGGAAACCACAAAAAAAAGGTGATTTTATCGAAATCGGCACAAACTTTTTTTTAAATTTGTATCTAGGCACTTTTTAATACTTTTAACAAAATGGATAGTCTCATTTTCCCGTGAAACTAGCTTAGTTTAATCTATTTGAAATAATTTGTCTTCCAACCGAAGGAACTTTTATTGCTAATGACTGTAGGCCCTAATGTGATACATTTCTGTTGCGTATTCATAAAAATTCATTCAAGAAATGTTTTCTAACCATGCCACTAATCTGCTATTAAAATATTAGCTAATAAATGATCCAACACCTTAGTTTAGTCTTTAGCTTGTCTACACACTGAGATAAAGGTCCCATGTTCGATTCCTAGCATGGCAGAAAAATATATCATGGTTGAAATGTGTTTTTTCCGTTTCACAATGATGAATGAAGAGGGTGGGAGCGTATAACCCGAACGGGTAGTAAGACGCGGTGCTAAATAAAAAAAATGGGTGGGAGTGAGGGCTGGGTAGCGTGTGTTCTATATTTAAGTTAGTTTATAAGTCATGTGCTGTTATCGTTCGGTTCAGAAAGTGTTTGTTAAATACCTTGAATAATAAAAATATATAATAAATATAATAATAATATAGCTTTAACCAAACATAAACCGAATATAACCAATCATGACCTAAACAATTATATAAAGGAAACTCTTAATTATTGTTTATTCTTGATTATCTTTTAGCTTTGTTAGTCTACTATCAGTTATTTGTTTAGTGATGTTTATGTAAGTCATTAATTATTTATAATATTGAATATCTGCCACTCCTTTTTATTTGTAATTCGTATCTTTTATTTTAAATAAAATTAAAGTCAAATAACGATACAGCACTAACAAAAAACACGTTGCTTTCAATAAGCGAAAGCCAATTCTAAATACATATTGTAATAATCCTAATTTTTATATTCCATATTTTTTCCAAATTTAAATACTTATTTTCATTTTCGGTATAATTTTCTATCTATCTATTCGGTCATTTTGTTTTACTTAATTTAAATACTGTTTATATAATACTATTTGATAATCACCCCGCACTAGCGCTGTGGTTATTTCATGGTACAATCTTTTTAAAATGGTCCATAACAATGTCATCTTCCTTTGTTCTGGATGGGGAAGTCCTGACAAAGAAGTACGGCGTCACTCGTGTGTTGGGAACTTAACTTGTGAGGACGGAGTTTGGCAAAATCTAAAAATGTTGTAATATTTTACTAAAAGAATAATTACATATTTTCAAGATTAAATCTAAATAAAGGAATGTATATTTAAAGATGTCTTTAGTGAAATATTTAATTTATATTCAACTACCGGTAGAACGTATCTCATAAGAGCATAACGTCATGGAATATTACCATAGTTAATCATCTATATATGATATAAAAAAGCGAAAGCCCTGATTGACTGACTGACTGACTCATCACTAATTCTCACACTTCCCACGAGGGAAGAAATTTGGAACAGGTGTTTCTTATAGCTTATAAGCTAATTAGGAAAAGTAAATATGTTTCATTCCGATGTTTGGTGATTAAGGGGGTGAAATCGGGGTAGCTACCCTAATCAACAATATTGCTTTATAAACTCTTTTTAAGCGCTTAGAGGATAATAATCCGATAAGTTTGTTCTAATAATGCCTTCGAAAATATACCAATCATTTTTAACCCCGTAGATCCTTCTAAAGAGTGGAAAAAATTAATTCAGACAATTAATTAAAATATGTAATTACGTTTTAATATGCAACTACAAGAGACGGTAGAAGTCTGTAATTTATATTTTGCGGAATTTTGTGGTGTTTGTATTATCTGTGTGAGTGAGAGGGCCCGGCCCGGGGCGGTGTGTGGTGGGAGAGGGGGGAGACCTGTCCAGCCATGAGAAACGATGGTAGCCGGCGAGTTTACCGAATAGCAATTTTTCGAAAATCAGTTTTTCGAAATTCAATTATTCGAAGTTTAATTTTTCAAAAACCAATTTTTTGACATAGCAATTTTTCGAACTAATAGTTTTTCGAAAATAAATTTTTCGAAATCATTTTTTCGGAAATAGATTTTTTGAAATGCAGTTTTTCAAAAACCAATTTTTCGATCTAGAAATTCTTCGAACGAGAAGTTTTTCGAAAATGAATTTACCTCAAATCTGTTTTTCAAAATAAATGTCTCAAAAAGGAGGTTTTCGAAAATAAATTTTTCGGACGATAAGTTTGAAGTATAATAAAAGTCTAGCTTAGGTTAGGTTAGGTTAGGTTAGGTTAGGTTAGGGGTAATCCTCCCTATAGGGGGTGAGGGTATGATAGGGGTAGGTGATTCCCAGTCCTCGATAAAATAGCTTCCGGAAAACTCGCAGTTCGCTAAATTGATTTTTTTAATTAGCCCAAAGCTCTATTAATAATTTTATATCATAGTTTGTTTGAAAAGTCACTTATTTCATCCACTTTGAAACTCTTTTGTCCCCGAATATCAATTTAGTCACCCATGAGAGAAAAAAAAAACTGTTTTCAAGGATCCAAACAACGCTTAAAAGCCAAACGAGAAAACGACCATTTTGTCAGCGATAACGTGAAGTACCTCTGATATTTGATCGCGCACAAGATACCCCCCGCCCTCCCGATGGTACATCTCTCTAACTATCTGCCCTCGTATCAGCTCCACGTCGTATTCAACGTCACTGATCCGGAAACATTATTATGACAGCTCTTATGATTGTTTGAAAATGTTAAACTGGGGTGGGCCATATGAATAAAAAAAACAACAGAGAACAATACTTTATACAAAAAAAAATATAACAAAAATATAAAAACGAGAAAGAAAGGTTATTGCTCCATTATTCTTATATTTCTGCTATGAAACTTGTTGAGCGTGTTTGAAATATAAGAACACTTCCATTTTTATTTTATTTTTTTTTACTTACTGTTTCATTTACATATAAAACAGTGCTGGAAGTAAGGCCCAAAAGTGAAAAAAAGAAGCTTCAGTTATCGGGAGTGTGTATGCTTGTAGTGAACAAGTATTAGGAGTATATGAGGTGCAGGGAGGTGGCGGAAGTAAGAAGGGAAAAAAAAAAACTTTCCCTGCCAAGTATTGTGCTGCTATCTTTTGTTATTGTTGATGGTTAGCGAAGTGGTACATTCTCCCTCTTTAGGTTAACAATAGATATCTCTCAAACACCCCCTTCTCTATCCCCTCTTACTTCCCCAATTCAATCCATTGTTGTAATCCGAACCAGTGGATGTTCGATATGAACTCTTCGCGGTTCTCAGAGGGTTTGGTCTTGCTTGCAAGATAGAGAGAGAGTGTGTGTGTGTGTGTGAGAGAGAGAAAGTGTAATAGAAGATAGGAGGGAATAACGACCTCATGTTCATCTTAAGTGACAAGAAAAGATGGTTTATTTTTTAAGTTAGCTTAAGGTCATTTGGCAGTTTAAATTCATTTGGTTGGGGTATTTAGCGAGCACTTTCTGAACCGACTGATTATATCAGCACGCGACTTATAAACTAACTTAAATCTATTACAGACACAACATCCAGCCCTCAGCCTTTAATCCATCACTGTGAAAGGGGAAAACCCACGTTTCATCAGTGATAAATAATTTTTCCACCATGCCGGGAATAAAACCCGAGACCCTTAGCTCAGTAGACAGACAATCTACCGACTGAGCTAAGGTATTGGACTAATTTTATAGAACCATTTTAATGACATTGCCTACCTGTGACGTCACGGCAGGTCAAGATAGGATTTCCCATGTTAATGAATTTACGTTTCTTTCAGCGAGTTTTAAAGATATAACGTAGAAACAAAAACCATAAATTTTTAAATAATTTAAAAAAATTGTTCTACAATTCCATAAAATTACTATTTTTATATTGAAGTAGTTTTTTTGTAAAGGTATTTTTTATAAATCCTCTATAACTTATGCTATTTGGCCTGTATCACAAAAAATGGCCTGTATGAGTTTTCCTGCCAAGATATACACTCACGGTTCAGAAAGCACACATTACATACCTCCAATAAATAAACTCAATGCAAGATCAAATATTTAGATGTTATTTCTTTATTTAAAAATAATTATTAACTTATTAATTTAAACCATCAATTTTTTTAAACACTCAAAAACCTACATTCTGTTAGGATACGCTCCTAGGAGCTTAAGATCATCGAACGGTCCCTAGTGATGAGATGAGTGAGTGACCGTCTTAAAAAATAGTCCCACTATTCTTTCTCATACACGTGTTGGACTTTAATCTCATCAAAAGGTTTTATACATCATTAAATGTGGCGTGCTAAAGTGTAACAATTCACCAGCGAAAAAAAGAGGCGCCTGAAGTTACTGCTGTTTATCTTACCCATAAAGCAGGAAACCCATTGCAACCGCCGACATTGCCCGTTTCCGCTCCGCTCGGCTCCAAACAGCTCTGTGGTGACCGTCCAGAACATCATGGTACCGGTCAAAATACTTCAGTTGCAATGGGAAGTTCATCGGGAGAGGAGTTTATGATAATTGCTGCGGTTTGTGCAAAAGAAGACGCGCGGGAAAAACGTGTTCCGTGGAAACACATATTCTGGGTGCACCATAAATTTACGAAAAGAAGTTTATCCGTACTCATATTTACACAAAATAAAATTAAAACACAAATCACAACCACCAAACACAGTGAAAACAACAAATTGCACATGTGATGTTAAGTAGCATGTACAGCAGCCCCATGGCTTCTTTGGTGCTGACTGACTGTTCACAGCTGACTTCTGACAGTCAACATTTAGGTATATACCTAAATTTTGACTGTCAGAAGTAACAGTTGCTAAACACATGTTTTTGCAGATCATATGGTTCGGTGAAGGGATACATAATTTGGTCTGATAACTTTTCAAAGCCGTCAGCTGTCACTCAGCACCAAAGAATCCATGGGGCTACTGTAGTCAGGGCCGTACTGGCCGGTGCGGTGCCTAGACGTGCCGGGCACTCATAGTGGGTTACGTTCCATTGAGGAAAAAAAGAAGCAAAGTGGTCGGTGCCGAACGGGCGGTGCTGAGCGGTGCCGTTCCGTTGCAATAGGTTTTGTGCTTAAGTTGGCCGCCTCGGTTAGCAAGAAAGTATCAGTCGCTGCCAGGCCACACGGCTTAAAATACAATGGTCCGTGTTGTTTTCTGGAACTACTTCTCTATTCTGTATAAGCTTATACTCCCTTTCGTCCTTAATCTACTACCACCCTTTCTTTATCATGTCAATATAAGAAATAGAAAAAAGAAAACTATGAAACTTCTTAGCTAAAGATAAAGTGGAAAGCTCGCTGTTAATTGTCAAATATCTTACAATTTTTACTTTCTCGATATCTTACAGGTAGAGAAAGTATTTTGATCGTAAAAAAAAATCCAACTTGAGATTTTGATGAATGTCAACGTTTCATGACCCCCCGAACCCAAAAAAGTTGTTTTTGAATTTCCTTCTGTCTGTCTGTCTGTCTGTACCTCGGACTAAAGCCTAAACTATTTTACCGATCGGGCTAAAACTTGGTATCTAGGGTTTACATAGGGTTGCCCCGAGGGGTTTTTGGAATTGGATATTCGACCCTAAAATTAAGGTTAGTATGAGGAATCTAATAGCAATGCGATGACCTGAAGATGTGTAACACCTAATAAAGTGTTAACATTTTAACCGGAAGTCGAAATTTTAATACGAAGTGTTGACCCTTGTGGACCCAATATCGATCTTTTTTATTGGTTCAAACATTCAAATGAGGAAATTAATTCTTTAAAAATAAAATTATAAAACTTAAAACCGGGACTCAAAAAATAGTGTACGTAAGTATAGTTCGATTTATGCTTGGGTTTGCTAGTTTATTATTTCGTTTCACATATATTACGAGTTTTGAGTAAATATCTCAATTTTTGAAATATATAGCGAGAAAGTCCGTGTGGAGTTCCGTACCATTTATTTTGTTGTGGGCCTACCCAAATATTCCTGTATTTGTTAGAGGAAAACTAAACATAGAGCCCTTTTTCTACAAGCCTTGTTTCATAGTTCAGCAAATATGCTTAAAAATTCGTTGAAAACTAGCTAATGTTACATTTTCAAATAAGTTTTTATATTAATAAAACTCAAACTATAGGGCTGTTAAGGAAAAACTGCCCTGTTGGTTATTTTGACATTATTTTGGTGTGAGCCATATTTTGAAATAACGCATCATATTGCTTTAGAGTTGAACGTCTCAATGGAAATTTCTCGCTTACCAATGCGACCCACTTAGTAAGAATACCGGCCACTATTATTCCCGCCAAAGTACGAGTCCATGTTTTTACCGGAAGTCACGTGTCTGGTTTGCACGACGTATGCGCACAAGAGCTCTTATGGTATTGTTGCCATCGAGATTAAACTGTGAGAAATGAGGGTTGAAAGCTGCACTTTTTATTTCTAACCAATACTTTTAAAAAAAAGAAACAATGCAACTTGTTAATATCACTATGAACTCAACTGCACTCAAAAAAAAAGAGTTCATTTGGTTGAATTTTTGACAGGAAACTTATGTGAGACAGAGGATGCTTTTAACGATGTAAAGTGGTCCAAGCGACTTAATGAAGTCCAACACCTAAGCTGAATCGCTAGCGTGTCTGTCTACTGAGCTAAGGGTCCTAGGTTCGATTACTGGCATGGCTGAACCATTTATCATTAGTGAAATGTGGAATACCCCTTTCACAGTGATAAATTGATGGCTGGGGGGCTGGTTGCTGTGTCTGTTCTAGATCTAAGTTAGTTTATAAGTTGTGTGTTGATATAATCAGTTGGTTCAGAAAGTACACTTTAAATACCTCAAATAAATGAAAAAAAAATGACATAATTAATTATAATGTCAGCTAGCCTTTTCGCGAACAAGAGCTACTCAAATAAGACTCTAAAGTGAGGCTAGTAAAACCTAAATTACCAACCAGTAGCTTTCACGTCATAGATAGTGTAAGTCTTAGACTACCGATGGCAGGAAGATTCGGTTTTGAATCCTGGTCAGGTGTACTAAAGGTGTTTTTACTAAATGGTTTTCCACTCTCCCTTAATTACTTTAGATTCAATATTCCTCATCACTAACAAATTAATGTTGATCAATGGACAACACAAATGGCTGATAAGACATGGTTATCTCAGCCGGATAGCCAGGTCGAGGGGTAAGACGTGGAGGGCAGGGTGGATTTACGTTCTTCTTCTCTTCACGAAGTTTCCTGACGTCACCAACAGCTCTTCCTCCGACGGACCGCCATTGCGGGCCCTGCTAAAGTACCGAAGGATCCCACATATAACAGAAGATTATAACAATAAGATCCTTTTATCTGTCTCGACTGCACCCACGCACAAAAAACATATTTCTTCTCTAGTCGGTAACCAGTGGTACACGTGCCGCCCCGCGAGATGAGAGGGTAGGGGTAGGTTGGGGGCTTCTCTATTACCCCTCCCCCCTTGACAACAACGGAAACATAAGGACCTCTTCCAGCCAGTGTTGCCAACTGTACGATCTGGATACTACTTTTGATATAATTTCATCACCTTTACAATCCAATTTTAGGATATTTTATAAAAGTAATATCCTGTGGCCCTGCTATAAAGTAACAAATTTTACATTAATTATTAATTTTTTTTACAGAAATCGGTGAGTTTATCAATACAATGACAGAAAGTGTTATCCTACCGGTCCAAATGCAATCCATTTCAGGTCCAAGTACTACCGCTAAAGACTAGACTTGGCAACACTGCTTCCAGCTCAAATGCTGAGCTTACTTCTGATTAGAACCTTCTCCGGTGGTCATGCCAATAGGCTCGCCCGCGATATACTGGTGACGGGAGAGCGAGGTTCGAATCTTTCCCGGGTGGGGTTTTCCACACTTAGCTCAATCATCACCCACGTCAGTGGCCGCGTGGTATAAGGACTATCGCAAAAGACCAGACTGGCTCTGACTGGGAGATCGGGGTTCGACTCTCAGTCAGCTGTACTGAGGTTGGTTTTCAACTCTCCCTCCACGCAAATTGGGGTTAACGTCCTCTAAATTCAACCTTTCTTATCCCTAACACCTTAGAGCAATTATTGGATGTGCGTAGAGGCCGAATGGGTAGTATGAGTAAAATAAATAAAAATTACATTTTGGGTGCAGTTACTACCGATACCGATAAGCCCAATTTATATCAACACACAGGCTGTAAATCATTATAATTACGCCATTGACCGTACGGAGAGGACCACAATTCAATTAATTTAAATTAGTTGAAAAATTAAATGAAATGTAGCTCATATGTAGATGACGATTTCACATGTCCATCACAGACTCAGCCTTAAATTTTGAGTTAAGAATTAACCTGGGCACGGTGTATCTCGTTGGTAGAGCATTGACGTGCAAAGTCAAAGGTCCCGGGTTCGATTCCAAGTCCAAGGTGTCACTTTTCAACTAATTTAAATTAACCGGTAAACCCAACAAGATGAGACTGACGCCTTTGTCTACACGCCCATCAGTATGGATGATTTTTAACTACTAAAAATCTTGTTGTTTTTCACAAATTAATGTAACTCTACCTATTTAATATGTTTGTTTTTTCGATGAAATGTAGCATACATGGTAGCATACATTATATTTAGGCTGCGCATTCCTCCAAGGAGAAAGGAACTACCTTCCAACAGATAAGAAATAATTTTAATTCAAATAATTATTTTCATTAAATTAATGTAGTTATGTTAAATCCTCACATAGTAATTACAAAAATTAGCCAGATTTTAAATTGATTGCCTTTGATAATAATATAATGATTTTGTGTCCAACTGATCTGAATCATCACACAAATTACTATTTTCACGCTAAATTCTTTATTATTGATTTAATTAAGACCTGCATCGGTGGACAAGTGGTCTAAGGCATCACTCTCTCTCTCTCTCTGCTGATGACAAGGAGATCAGGAATCTATTCCCGGTCGGGTGTACTGAGGGTGATATTTCCCTGAAAGGTTTGCCACTCTTCCTCCACGCAAATGCGATTACATTTCCTATAAATTCTATCTGTCTCATCCCAAAAACATTAGCGTAATCAATACGTATGTGTGGAACTTAAATAGATGGTAAGAATTTTTTTTTAATATTGATATAATTCAATTTTAAACTATTGTATTTAAAGTTTATTTTCACAATATTTTGTAAAGTTTATATGGTTTCTTAGCCTCAAACTTACTTTGCAATGTAAACATATTTCAACTTTATATTCCATCATTTATTTCTTTAATTTTTTCAACAAATTTAATATTAAAATATTTTCTTAATTTACTCCTAATATCTTAATAACAACATTAGAATATTTTTTTATGTATTAATTTGTATATCTTAATTGACAAACGATGTTCTGTCACAACCTTTTGACTACTTAAGGAGAAGCAATAATTAATTGCAATGTATTAAGTTAACAAATATTTCAAGATTTATTCTTTATTTTAATATGCTTTATTACGAGCAGAAAAAAACAAAACAAAAACAAACAAAGCATAAACTTATTTTTGTGTCTTCGTGGTCAATTTCTAAAAGTTACAACTTATATTTTTGGATTGTCAGCTGGTGACCTTTTTGAACGACAAAAGAAAATATTTATTGAACCTATTTTGTATCCCTCTTTTTAAAAAAAAAAAAACCCAACCAATTTGTCTGTAAACTATATTTCTGACACTGTCAATATAATACAGACACGAACCAATACAGGTTTAGCTTACAACGTAACACGCACGCGTGAAAAACATCAAACAAGGTTTGAGGGGAGGAGGGCGGAAGGGGGAGAGGAGAGGCTGACGCCGCGGGACGCCAAATCATTGTAGCCAACCACTGCCCCTTGAATATCACAACCCCTCTCTTTCTCCCTTCAAACCAGACCATACTCGAGATTACAAGACCTCCTAGAGTTAGCGCTATCATTATCAATTACTGGGTCGGCTTGCTTTGCTCGCATTCAACACAGGCGGCCTTGCTTGGGATCAGCTTACACAACGACGTAACTATCATGAATGCGCTTGGCGAGATAAGTAAGGGGGGATGGAGGGGAGGTGAAGGGACTGAACCCTACCTAACCTCTCTCCCTTCCCTCCTATTCCCTACATCCTGTTTTAATAGCAAGCTACCGTGAGACGAACAGTCATCGTACACTTCAAAGATTGACGAGATCTCAAATCGTTGGCCCACCCAACCTGTGGGAGAGGACGGTTTGTTTAGCTATTTTGGGTAGAAAGGGAAGTTTTAAAATTAATTGCATCTGTCTCTTTTGTGTCTGAAGTGGAGACGTGAGATGAAAATATTATTTAAAAAAATTTCTGGATAAATTTTCCCAGATTGATTTATCATAAGTACTATCTTTATTTTATTGCAAGGTGAATGTGGTTTTGAATGAGATATCTAAGAAATGTATGTGTAAAAACTCGAATGGACAGAGTCAGTAATGAACGGGAGCTGAAGGAGTGTGGTTTTTAAAGGGAATCCAATAGGTCAATGTCAAAGAAGCATCTTACGTTGGTTTGGTCATGTTGAGAGGATGAGAGTGGATCGAGTGACGAAGTAAATATATGAAGGTAGAGTGTGTGGATCAAAAGGAAGGGGAGGGCCATGTAAGACGTGGCTAAATGTTGTAGACGAATGTGTGAAAAAGAGAAACATTAATAGTTTTAATAATAAAAGAACATGTATGACTCGGTGTATGGATGTTGTTGAAGAGAAGGAAGTAGCTAAGGATAGGAAAGTGTGGAGAAAGTTAGTGAGGATGGATTAAGTAAGGAGTGGTTTTTAACTATATGCACAGTCTCTTGCCTACCACCTAAGGGAACGGCGTGATTATGTATGTATGTATGTATGTATGTATGTATATATATATGTATGTATATATATATATGTATGTATATATATATGTATGTATATATTGTATGTATGTATGTATGTATGTATGTATGTATGTATGTATGTATGTATGTATGTATGTATGTATGTATGTATGTAGGCCTATGTATTATGTTATTTTATTTGAGATATTTAACGTGCACTTTCTGAACCAACTGATTATATCAACACACTACTTATAAACTAACTTAAAACTAGAGCAGACACAACATCCAGCCCCCAGCCCGTTAATTCATCACTGGGGAAAAAAACACATGTGTCTGTGCCGTTTTGAAAAGGAACGCGGCGTCTTGCTGTTGTTCCACTACGTTCGTAATGAACCCTGTCATATACTCGGCTACTTCTAGTGTAATCCTTGTTATCATCGCCGCAGGGCGCCACTGAACCTCATTACTTGCCGGCAACAAGCAATGAAACGTATCATCTATTTCAGGATAGGGGAACATAGAACCAACATAAGCAGGGAAGTTCTTTTCCCAAACAGATCTCAACCGCACTTGTCTTCTTGTTGGTAGGGGATGTAGGGTGTAACGATTATATTTTACACATCACTTTTGATAAATTAATAGATATAATCAGATTTAATCTAAAATTTATCTGATACGCTATATTTGGCAGTACATATCTACGTGGTGCAACAACCTTCCATCTCTCTCTATCAGTCACCCAGGTAAAATCTTCTCGAAGCACAAAGAGGGAGAGAGACGAGGTATGAACGTATCCCGTTACTCGAAAATTCTAGAAGTCAAATCTTCGTAAACAACCCTGTTGGCATGCTGAGTTGACGACACTCACGTACTGGTCACCGAGCGGTCATGACCTGCGTTCGTCAAGAGAAAACATATTTCTTTTATTAATCGGCGAATCTGAAACGGGACCTAATAGATCCACGTTGGTCGCTAGATCGAATTTTAATCACATTTTAATGATCCCAGTGTCTTAAGAAGGCAAATAACAGCAGGTTTGATATCAGATCGCATATTCACCCCGTTCAACACATCAATGACGCTGAATCAATAATTCATCAAATTTACATAGGGGATTCCAACTATAGCCTAATAATAAGTCATATCAACCTGATCAGTATGATATCAACACAAGATTGGTGACAAAATTCCATAATGAGCCATCCCCGCATGTAATGAGTCCATGTCACTACAAATGTGTCGCTCATTCCGTGCTCTCTGTGTGATCATGAAAATCCATTGATAATTTTTTTTAATAAGCATTTATTGTTCCAACCCCATCAAGGTGCAGCAGAAGGGAGCGCGAGTATTTTTACAGTTCTTATAGCAATGCATTTTTTTGGCCAAAATAAATCAAATAGTTCCCCAGTAGCAACATATAGTTTAGTTTTCTGCACATGCTGATATCAACAGATCTTGAATATCTGTCAAGGGTGTCCTGGAATTTTGTCAAAACTTTTTAAATAAAGAGAGAAAGTTTAGACAAAATTCCAGGAAAGCCTTGACAGATATTCAAGATCAGTTGATATTAGCATGTGCTAAAAACTAAACTCTATGTTGCTACTGGAGAAATATTTGCTTATTTTGGCCAACAAACTTCAATTCTATAAAAACTGTAAAAATCCCTTTGGCCGCACCTTAAGAGTTGATATAGACATAGAGCATTGTTAGTGTGGTCGTGTTAAAGTTCTCATCGTGTTGAGAACTGAGAAGGGGGAAAATAAACACTTTACTTAAAATTAAACACCAAAAGATCAACAGCTATGGAAAAGGGATAACCTTTGACGAAAACCTTTAACTAAAAGGTCGAGTGAAGCCTTATTCTATATAACTCCTCCCAATAAAATGTTCTGGATGTATTTGAGCTCGATAAACTGCAGCCATCGCTGCAACTGTCCACTAGTAAGGGCATAAGATGGGTTTAAACCAGACAGGTACTAAGGTGAAGTTGTAGGGGATGCGAGCTAAGGGCAGTGTTTTTGAAGTTTATATAGCAAAACATTTTGTTGACCAAAATAAATAAACTATTGCGCCAGTAGAAATAAAGAATTTAATTTTCATCACATGGTGATATCAACTGTTGTTGAATATCTGTCATGAGCATACATGAAAAACTTTGTAAATGAAGAGAAAAATTTGTCTAATAATTCAGGACACCCTTGACAGATATTCAAGAAATGTTGAGGTCACCATGTGAAGAAATTTAAACTATTTGTTTCTACTGAAGCAATATTTGATTTATTTTGGCCAGAAAACAAAAGGTTTTGATGGAAAAACTGCGAAGACGCTGGCCTTTTATCGCTTTCCCTATATCCCCGCCTTAATACGCTGAGCACGCAAAAACAAAATTGAAGTGTTGTAGGATGAATATTAAATTAAAAATTATAATCATCTACCAATAAAATCCATACCCCTCTACGACTTTTTTTTTATACTACCACAGTAAAGTTACTGCATGAATAATCAAAACTTCCTCATTGTTTTTGTAATAAGCTATAATCCCGCTGATTTTATACGACTATATTTTCAAATAGATCACCCGAAACTTTTTTTTGTGCGGATAAATACAAACTTTTTTTTTCCCCAGGTGCTTTTAACGAATATTATCCCGGCGAGCCGACGATCTGGTTACCTCCAGCCCTGCTCAGTTTTCCCGGAAGGCATTATAACTAAATCAATTAAAAGTTTTAGCTTTTAAACACATTCAACCAGGAATTATTGGTTAACGCTAATGAAACCATTTTAATAATTGACATGTTTAGTAGCGCATTATATCCATTATTGTGTTAGTTTAGGTGTATTTCCCAGGGCCGCGTACACGGGGAAGTTTAGTTGGGGGAGGTTGGTATGAATAGTGAATAGATTACACGACTAATATTTCTCTAATGTGTTAGTGAATTATTAAACATGGGCCTGCCATATTATGTCTAAAATATCAAAAATGTATTTATAGCTAGAAAACTACTGACACGTCCATCTTAGATGTCAGACTCTCAATAACATATGTGCTGATGGTCAGGATGTATAAGGTGTCAGACTCACTATCAATATTTGCTAATAGCAGGAAGTAAAGTATAAGGTGCCAGACTCGCTATCTCAGATATATATGCTAATGGTCAGGATGTCTAGGGTGTCAAACTCACTATCATATATGTTCTAATGGTCAGGATGTCTAAGGTGCTCGAATCACTATCAACTATGTGCTAATGGCAGGAAGTAAAGTATAAGGTGTCAGTCTTGCTATCATATATATGATAATGGTCGGGCTGTCTAAGGTGTCATACTTGCAATCACATATGTGATGATGGTCAGGATGTCTACGGTGTCAGACTTGCATTAAAATATGCACTTGTGTCCAGAATGTCTAAGGTGTCAAATTCGTAATCTCATATAACTTACACTGGTGTTCAGGATGCCTTTGGTGTCCAACTCGCAATCACATCTGCACTAGTGGGTATGATAAATAATATATCAGACATGCAATAGTGTAAATTGTTGTTGACAGGGAGGTCAAAGAGTTTTAATCTCATTTGGATGTACTTGGGGGTGGTTTTCCAAATATGTAATATAACTGTGGTTCTACCATCTTGCCTCCAGTATAATGCGGGTGCATTTCTTGTAAACAATCCTTCGCTACTTCAACGTTTAGGTTAAACCATGGTGTTAAAACCTACTACCATAAAAACTAAGCGCTATCACTGAGAAATAAAAAAATGAAAAATGTATTTATTTCTGGACACGATACCGGACTCCTGACTCTTAAAAATTAAAAATAGATAAATAAGTACTCTACATCTGATTTAACTCACGAAATAGTTTGGCACTACTGTGTTAGAGGCAGTAGAAAACTACTCTCATCCTACTAAAATATAAAAATAAGTTGGTGTATGTGTTACTCTTTCAAGCAAAAAATCTGCACTGATTGCACTGAAATCTCACATGAACGTCCGGTTAAAATATACGTCCTCTATTTTGTTTCATCATTATCGGCTACAAAACACCACTTTTCGATCTTTTTCTCAGCTTCTTTTTATCGGATTAGACCAACGAAAGGTTTTTAGATCTAGATAAGTATTAAATTATAGTTATTATTTAATACAAATTAATTTTTTAGAATAAATGCACAAAATTTAGTGTAGAGAGTGTACCTGTTGTCTGGAAGAAGAGTGGGAAAATAATTTGGCAGAGGGGGTGGGGGGCGCGGATCCTGAGTAGGCTTTTCTTAAGCACCGCGTCTTACTAACCGTTTGGGCTAAAAGCTTACGGCACTAATCACTCTAATGGTTTTTATGAATTAGGAACGTTTTATTTAGAGAAATTTTACCTACATTTGCGTGGAGCTAGAGTGGAAAATCATTTTGGAAAAACCACCCTCAGTACACCCGACAGAGATTCGAACCTCATCTCCCCGTGATCAGCAGTCTAATCTACCGCGAGAGTAGCGCCGCAGATCATGGGGTCAACAAAGCGGGTTTTAATAGTTATATATATATATATATATATATATATATATATATATATATGAGAACTACAGCCCAATTTTCATAAGGTGACAATTAGAAAAGCTACTAGAGATACTTTTGCATATTCACACTTCAAGTCCTGTGATATTTTGCTGTCACTTTTGAGATATATTATCAATACCTATAAAATAACACTTATAATAAGTTACAACTTAGTAGTATGTTATCAAAGTTGACCAGAAAAAAAAAGTTCTTAAAGTTTGTTCTCATGAAAATAGGACTGTTCAACAAATACAGTCAACGGCAGTCTGAGGAAACCGTCACAACACAATGGAACACATTCACTGGTTCACGCTTATCTACACTTGAAAATAAAGAGAGAGAGAGAGAGACATACTCAGGTCGGGCAACCATTTTCATCCCTCCATGCGGTTTCTTCGAATGACACACAAAGATATATATTTTTTATTATTATTCGAGCGGTAAAAGTGGTGAGGGGGACGGCGCCATGCCAAACGTTTCTATGATGACCACAGCACGTGTCCGTGTGACTTTCGTGTCTACTTTACCTTACCCCCACCCCCTCCCCCACACTCCCACTTACCAACCTTCTCCTCCCTCCTTTCTCCTGTTCCTAACTTGTTCTATGAAAGGAAACAATTCATCGATAAACTACCTAAGTAAATGCTTCGGTACGATAAATTAAAAAAAAAAATTCAATTCCCGTCGGTGTTGTCGAATGGTCTAAGGTGAGGAAATCGGGGTTCGAATTTTGGTCAGGTTTACTGAGGGGGGGTTGTCCGGTAGCGGTTTTCCACTCTCCCTCTAAGAAAATTCAAGGTACATTTCCTCAAAAATGCAACCTTCTATATTCCTAATGCATTAGCGTGCGGTAGCTAGTATATATGATATATATGCGTATATATCCGAACGGATAGTAAAACGCGAACTACACACAAAAATGGTACAAAATAAACAAAAAAATAAAAAAGTAGAGTATTAAAATAAAATCAGAAATAAAGACAGAAAGAGAGACGATTAGAGAAGTGATGTAGGATATTTTGCGAGACTTGTTTCCATGAATTTTAGTCAGTACAAAGCTATCGAGATATATTTAACGTTTATTGTAGAACTTTTTAATGTAGGCCGATAACAAATAAAAACAATTTATATATTTAAAAAATTGAGTATTTAATCTTTTAAATGCCAATTAAGTTCAATTCTATTTATTTAAATTTGAATGAGCAATGTAAACATTAAAAAAAATCCACGATGGCATATACCAGATCACAGATAGCTGATTACCCCATTATTTATTTTTATTGTATAAATATGCCTGTACTACATTAATATTTTACTAATTAGCATTAAATATATTAAGATACTTTTTATAATCTCAATCTTAAAAAGGGGATATAATAGATAGTTAAAAATACTGTATAGGCCTGTGTACAATTTTGATCCGTAATATTTATTTTCATATCCACCAACCCACAAAGGATTAAAATCTCTACAGACATCTTACACTGAAATGACTCACTTCAGTGGCCGCATGGTCTAAAGCGTCACTCTCACAGTAGATTAGACTACCGATAACGGTGAGATCGGAGTTCAAATCCTGTTCGTGTGTACTGAGAGTGTTTTTTCCTTCGAAAATTGTACTACACACTCTCTCTGTGTGCAAAAAAGTGTACACTTTCTCTAAATTCAACATTTCTCATTTTTTCCTCATTAGCGTAATTAGTATATAGTCGTACAGGCCGAACGGGTAATAAGACGGGATGCTAAAAAAAACACCGAAATACAAGTTTTTATTAAAAAATACTATAATTTTATCTACCACAAATCCGGGTGTTTAATATTACGTAGATAAATAAGAAGAAGAATAATTCCAGAGAGAGAAACAAAGAGGTTTAATCGAAGGTTAGAGAGAGAGAGGAAACAAGCCATGATCCACAGATGTGGTCTAGTGTGTGTGTAGTGCTGGTTGCCCTGTCGTCAAGGCAGGAGTATAACCACATAGGAGAGTTTAGAAGGAGTGGTTAAAGGTGGTGGGTGGGGAGGGGGGGCAAGGCTAGAGGTGAATTAGTCTGAAACTGGAAGGGGAAGGATGGTCTGCTTGTAAGACAGACCAAGAGAGAGAGAGAGAAAAGATACCTTTTAGCAACCCGAGTGGAAACCAATTTCTTGAGCCAGTGAACTGACTGGGCTAAACCAAACCCTTCACCCCATTCCCCC
>CABFWO010001046.1:201951-212637 GCA_902155825.1 Timema genevievae | reverse complement strand
TTAGGCCAAATGACTTTTGGTTTCATTTTTAGGCCAAATGCCTTTAGGCCAAATGCCTTTTAGGCCAACTGCCGCGTCCCCGTCCTGGTCCCCATTGGTGCGCATTGGGGGTTACGTGCATCACACTTTTGCCAACCTACACCTCTACCCCTCACCAAACTAAATATACCACAATTCCAGGGTGGACCTGGTGACTTAACGAATCAAATAGCTGCTATCAGGGTTTATAGCGTTTTAGAATTTTACTTTGTTTTTCGTTTTTTGCATGAAAGAAAATATTACGCTTGAATGTTTATGTCATTGTGTTATGAATTTTAAAGTAATTTAAGTGCGAGGTAGGCTTTATTTATTTATTTTAATTCTTATTTATTTAAGGTAATTAAAGTGCACTTTCTGAACCGACTGATTATATCAGTACATGAAAATTTCTATAAACGAGAGCTAAAGGGACTAGCAATTTTTCCGGGAAAGGTATTTTCACATACCTTCCAGGTTTCTTTTACATGCTACAATCGACATGGGACCAACGGCTCTACCTCCCCTCCGAAGGAAATTGTGATACGGATTTTAATCCATCGACCCCAGTTAGGTTTGAACCCACAAACATCGGGTCCTGGGGCGAGCACTTTACCCCAAAACCAACGAGGTCGAATGCAAGGTTGGAATATGAGAATTTAATTGTATTCGTGGTTGCACTGCTATTTACAAGTAGGCTCTAAGAGTTCTTTTCTGAAGCATGTAATATTAACTTTCATAATAAATTGTTTTACGTCAAGAATTTTGGCGCCTCATTATATATTGAGCACGTATTTACGTCAATATAATTTAAAATTGACTAAGCTTTTATTTTTATTTTATGCCAAAAATCCTCTACGACTAAATAAATACACATTATCAAATATAGCTTTAATAAATTCAAATATAGTTCGACTGGCAACATTGATAACGCAAGCACAGTTGCGATTTTTCTATTATACGTTATAACACAATGTTTTTTTTATACAAAGGAACATGCAAATATTTAACATTATAAAATATTATATGAGTATTCTAGAAATTGTATACAATAAATTATATTATCAACAATAATACTGTTATGATAACGTTGGAATTTATGGTATAAGAAATTTAATATTTTGTATGGAGGAAAAGGATGCGAGCCCCATTTGCATTGCGAGTATCATTTTGCATAAAATTTGTTGAGCTATATCTTTACGCATATATAATAACTACGCTAATGGTTTAGAGGTGAGTACGGTAAAATTTAGAGCAAATTCTCGTGGAGGGCGAGTGGCAAACTATATAGGAATAAAACGCCCTCAGTACAACGAGCCGGTACTCGAAACTGGCATCCCCATCGCCAGCAAATCAAACTAAATTAGAGTGAGATTTAGTGGGTGTACCAGTTATAAACTGGATTAGCATATTCACTGAAAAACAAGAGCAGAAATTAATGTGGTCACGTGATGAGCTCTAAGCCATTTACAAGAAATCGGCGTGATTTGCGTAGGTCCCTTTACATTGGTAGAAAAAATCTCAGCGTTGTCCGCGTTTCTCTTTAAAGTAACCTACGCGTTGAAGAATTAATCATATTTAAAAACCAACCGATTAAATCAATGCGCATGCTCCTAAACCAACCGATTCAATACGTGCATGCGCCTACCAAGCAAACAAGTAGACATATATAATATATATTTACTGTTGTGAATTTAGCTCACTACCCACTTCGGTGGCCACATGGTATAAGGCACTACTCTTGCATTAGACTAAGCTGTCAATGACGGGGATATCATGGTTTGAATCTCGCTCGGGTGTACTGAGGGTGGTTTTTCCAAAATTGTTTTCCACTCTACCTCCACGAAAATGCAAGTATATTTCCTTTAAATATAGCCTTCCTAATCCCTAAAACTCCCAGCTTAATTATTACATAAGCGTATAACAAAAACAGTTTGTCTTATAAGACGTAGTGCTAAAAAACATAGCTTATTAAATGAAAAGCATGTAGTGTCGCTCTCGTTATGTATTGACTTGTTTCACTAGCAATGCAATGATTAGAAAACATCCATGGTTATAATAATTTAAAATATTTGTTTATTATCATTAAATATATTTATAATAAGCTTTTTGTATGGTTGCGTTGCAAAAAAACTTGATGGGTTAAAATACGTTTCTGATAACTTGTAAATTCCTGCACTACTCAAGCAGATTCTGCTCTAAGCGTTCGTCAAACATGAGGATCAAGTTAAACGTTCGGCAAACATGGAAATCAAGCTAAACGTTCGGCAAACATAGGGACCAAGCTAAACGTTCGGCAATCATGGAGATCAAACTAAAAGTTCGGTAAACATGGGGACCAAGCTAAACGTTCGGCAAACATGGGGATCAAGATAAACGTTCGACAAGCATACGGATCCAACTAAGCGTTAGTCAAATATAAGGGTCAAACTAAATGTTCGGCAAACATGGAGATCAAGCTAAACGTTCGGCAAACATGGGGATTAGGCTAAACGTTCGGCAAACATGGGGATAAAGCTAAACGTTTGGCAAACATGGGGATCAAGCTAAACGTTCGGCAAACATAGAGACCAAGCTAAACTTTCGGCAAACATAGGGACCAAGCTTTGGAGTGCTTCAAGAAACATCACCAATAAAGACTTGGAGAAAAAAATGGAAGACCACAATGTGGAAAATTTCATCCCCTATGCTGGCAATTTTGAGTGGTCACCATAGGCGTCACCAGATCTTCATGATCAGGGAGAACAAAATTAACCTCTTTCGTACTATATAAATAAAATGAATAACCGGATAGCGGAATTAATTCTTCAAGGCCAGCTTCGGTGGCCGCATAGTCTAGGGTGTCACTCTCGCAATAGACTAGACTGCTGATGACAGGAAGTTTGGGATTGGATTCCTGTTCGGATGTACTGAGGGTGGTTTTATTTTTCCTTAATGGTTTTCCACTCTCTCTTTACACACAAATGCGGGTAGCCTTCATCTAAACCTAACCTCCTTCATCCGTAATCTATTAGCATAATTATTACACAACCGTATAACCCGAGCAGTTAGTAGGAGGTGGTGTTAAAAAAAAATTTGTAAGTCATATAATAATTTAAACATTGTTACAAACGTGGATTTTCAATTTTCTTAATAAACATTTCACTGTTTCTTACGATGTTAGGAATGTACTATCCTATCAAAATATTGGGGAACATGGTGGTGTGTATCCCCTGCCCCCCCCCCTCCCTACCCCTCACTAACGACTTCCGTGGTGAGCACTTGACGTCAAACCGTGTGTCAAATAATTACAATAATTTAGCTCCTTTAATTATTTTATCTCTTAACTTTTGCACTGCTTGAGTTTGATTGTTTGTGTGTGTGTATGTATACATGTATATTTTATATATATATATATCTAGAGAGAGAGAGAGAGAGAGTTCTACTCATTTATATTTAAGCTTTCCACAAAATTGCATCTTCTATTACCAAGATTTTTCCAGGTTGTTGGATGTTTTCTTAAAAAGCTAAAAGCACTGCGACAGGACAGTTCATACCGGTAACGTCTTGTTGAACAGGAAATAAGAATATTACGACTTTTGAAAGAAGGTGAGGTTTCAATTCTCTCGCGGTAGAAAAATGTTAAGATCCTGTTAACGTTGAAATCCCGGCAGCCATAAAAATGTAGGACTAGTACACACATTTACCAAATGAAGTCGTCAAACTCAAAAAGCACTGTATTATGTATGAAAAGGCCTTTTCCTTTTACAAACACTTTCAGTATACAAGATTTAATCTTTTATGTACTTTTATTTTTATTTTTTTGTTTTCTACGTCCTTTCCTCAGCTCGAGATATCCATATAACACGCTAGTGGTGTAGGAATGAGAAAGTTGGAATTTGAGGGAATTTCCCTGCATTTGCGTGGAAGAAGAGTGTGAAATTATTTATGATTTGGGATTTCAACCTTTGCCTCCCCATCATAGGCAATAATGACGCCTTAGTTCAGTCATATCCAACCTATTCTTGGCTCAGGGCAGATTAAGTTCTTGGGGAATTTTCCGTAGGCCATATATGACATTTGTAAAACCTAATGCCCAAATATAGATTTAAAAAAAACATGAACCAATAATTATTTATTTTTAACAAATACATACATTAAACAAGTAATATTATACCTACTTTTCTGAAAACTACAAGGAAATTTACGAATATTTTCGTCAGAACCAAGAGCCTAATCTTTTGTTTATTTCTGAAATTTGTAGTATTTCAATTTTAGCTGATGACCCGCACATAACGAACTCCAAGGCCGCAAGTGGCCTGTCGGTTATACACGCCTGCCTCAGTTCATATGCTCATTGATATGTGTCTGAGGAGTGTTACACTTTTGTGATTTCCCTTTTGTTTATTCCATCCTGTTACATTTTTAATAAACTATTATTACAATATCTCTCTTATATTAAGTTGTTAATACATGCATTGGTTTAGTTTGGCATGGTTTAAAAGCAGGAATGCCAAACTTGCCGGCCTATCCACGATTATGTGCGGGCCACAGATATTGTTACAAAACAACATACAATGTGAACATATTTTTATTTTTATATATGTCAACCTTGATGGTCTTGGGCTAAAGTGCTCTCCTTAGGATACGATATTCATGGGTTCAAAACCAGCCGAGGTGAACGGATTTTTTTAGCGATAAAAATCCGTAGCATAACTTCCTTCGGAGAGGAAGTAAAGCCGTCAGTCCCAGGTTGGTTATGGTATGTAAAAGAATCCTGGAAAGTACGTGAAAATATATTTCCAGAAAAAATTGATAGGTCCTTTCGCTCTCGCTCATAGAAATTCTCGTGTTCTGATATAATCAGTCGATTCAGAAAGTTAACGTTAAATATCTCAAATAATTAAATAATCTCCTTTTTTTTTATGAACATTGCAGAAGTACACCATTTGTGATTATGACCCTTTGAAATCTGGGATTATTTGGGGAAATCTAGTAAGTGAGGATATGGATTGTACCAAATTAAATTAATTCACTCACCAAAGATTGATTCCCCAAAATTGTTTAATTTGTGCACCAAATATGTGCAAGTGTTTGGCAGCATATTAGAGTGCGAACAGCTGTTTTCTCCTATGGAAAGCAACATACACTTGATACATCACGGGGAACAGGCACGCATATGCCATAAATGTTAAAGTGAATTAAACATTGATTTATATTCAAACACACCCTTTCTGCACAAGTAAAAGGATTGGTATTTCTGAGTAAAATAATGGGTAATAACACTGTATGTCATCTTAATAGGCTTTTGGTAAAAAATATGGGTTTTAAAATAGATTTTTTTTTAACGTAAGATGGTGAAAATTGTTTTTGGTTTTAAATTCCGCCCGGTTGTTATTTCAATTGTTCAATGTGGCCCTTGATTTCAAACAAGATTGACGAGCCTGTTCTAACGCGTCAACTCTCGTGTTGGACTGGACTACCGGGGATGGGGAGATACGGGTTTGAATCCTGGGCGTGTGTACCGAGGGTGGCTTCGGGAATTCATGTTAAGGCGGGATAGAAGAGAACACGAGTTACAGTATTTTTGCAGTAGTCAAAATAAATAAAATATTTCTTCAGTAGATGAGTTTTGTTTAATTTTCTACAAATAATAATAATATAAAATTTATTGAATTTATGTAATAGGTAGGCCTATAGTGGCATTTTATGAAAAATATTTTAAATTAAGATAAAAATGTATCATCAAATTCCAAAATGTCCTTGACAAATATTCAAGAAAAGTTGAGATTGTTACATGTAGATGATTTTTAACTAAAAGAAACTAATTCAGTAATACTTTATTTTTATTGTGTCACAAAAAAGGTTTTGTAAAGTATTTTAGCACCACGTCTTACTACCAGTTCGGGCTGTATGCTTATGTACTAATTATGATTGTATGTCAGGGATGAGGGTGGTTTAATTTATAGAAAATACACCCGCATTTGAATGAAGTAAAAGTGACCATTAGACCATACGTCCACCGAGGCGTGTTGTCTTGTTAATAAAAGTGCAAAAATACTGACCATACCTCACATTATCTTCCATTCCACCTTAAGGGCATTAGACGATTAGAATTACTAAGATTTCTTGAGTTTATAACGTCTTGAAAAGTAATTCAACATAAGTGAGGTTAGGAGGGTTATCTTGGATAAGATAGTAAGTAGCGATGTTTCCGTCCATTCCAAGCAACACCAAGCAGGCGTCCGTTTTACCTGGGTGTGTCATTACTCATTAGTTAGGATTACCTGACCCTCTGCCTAGGCCTAAAATATTATGTTCGCTAGTCGGTGCTTTCTTTACAATCGGTACACTCAAAACAAAAAATTGTATATGACATAGACACTTCCAATCTATATGTGCAATAATCAGTTCGGACACATTAGTAAAACGAATAATCTAGGTTGAAACAGATTAATTCAAAATAACATTGTTTAGTAAAAATAAAGATAGAATTAACATATCGGGGTAAAAAAGGACAGTATCTATATACGATTTTAAATGATTTAATTCTACTACTTTAAAACTACTTATACATAAAAAAATCATTTTTCCTCGACATATTATTAATATTTCACTTTGTACACCTATTATGGATGTCTAGTTATACTAAATTTCAGCCTCATACATTAACTACTTTACCTTTACAATGCCACATAGCAAGCATAAAATCGCAAGTTTGACCCCTTATAACTCGTGAACTGTAATGATTTGAAACAATTGAATCACTATTTATATCTTATAATAATTAAACACCTGTTTAAATTGTGCGATAATTTTTTTTTAAATGTCGAACGACAATCCCATGAATTCATCTTTCCCCTCGACAGTTCCACCAGTTTCCGTGAGGGCAGCATCTTGTTGCCCTCACCTTTTACTCTAATTACGAGAGGCGAATTGTCTGCTGGATGGATTCTAGAACACTGAATGCAACAACTGAAAACAAAGAGTAAAGTTTTCTTCGCGCTGTTGGGCAGAACGGGCATAATATGCTCTAAATTATCTCCCTACGGAATACTAAACGTAAAAAAAAACCTCTGTAAGCTTTTACAGAGATTGCATCCTTCAACTTTGTTTGTCAACATAACTGTTATCATTATTTTAATGAGATATACTGGCAGTAGGTACTGTCTCTAACAACAACTTGACATTGTTCATATAATATAATGTATAAGTTTATGTTAAAGTGTAAGCATGTTATTTACTTAACCATATACATACTTTGTTACATTCAGAATCGGTTGTATTGGTGCTACCAATATAAGTAAACTTTATATTAAAAAAAAAAGTCAAATTTAAAGAAAATAGATATAAATGCGTTTCGTAGGAAAATGTTTTATCTCTGTGATAATAAAGAATACAGTAAAACTTCAATAATCATAACTAAATGGAAAGAATGATGATCCAATCAACTGAAAGTACGGATTAACAAAATAACAGATTAAATAAAAGAGGAGAAAAATATTAATTTTACTTATAGCATAGAAAAGTTATGTATTTATTGGATTATACAGTATGCTACTTACTAAATTGAGATAAGATTTAAAAATCAATCAAAGTGGAAATAAACTGAATGTTCCTGAATCTGGCGGGCAAGTATAACTTGAGGGTGGATGGGGTTAGAAGAAGTCTTGCTGCCTATAATACAGTAATAAGTAAAAATCAAGCCACAATCTGGATTAAGGGAAATCCGGATTATCAAGGATTTACTGTTAAATCAAGGACTAGGATGATATATTTCCATTTCACTCGAAGAGAAAAGTATTATACTGACCAAAGAAACAGAACCTTAGTTTTTGATAAATGTCAACACTTCATGACCTGAAACCGAAAATTTTGTGTTGGCGATGCCGTCTATCTGTCTGTCTGTTTGTAACTCGGACTAGAGCAGACATCATTTTACCGATCATGTTAAAACTTAGTAGCTAGGGTTTTCATAAGGTTATTAAAGGATTTTTTTTTTACAATTGAATATCTAACCCTTAAATTAAGGGTAGTTTACTGAAGGGCAAAAAGAGATAAGATTGAGTTTATCAAAATATGCTCTGATGATTTTGAGTAAATTTTGTATTTAGACATTGTTTAACGTTACAAACAAAGTGGCAAATTTCATTTTTCTAAACAAAAAAAATACTTTAAGGGTACCTTAGAGAAGATAAATATTCCATTTAAACCACATTTCCGTAACTATATTAAATATGAAATACCTTAGTGTTGTAAAGTACTATAAAAATAAACATATGTTAACAGTGAATATATTTTGATAAAATCAATAGTTTCTAAGCTATAACAAATGTATATTTGTTTATGGAGCTTAAAAATATCAAATTTATTGTTATACTATTTAAGGACAGATGTGTTCTTCTTTTATCATTGTTTTTGTAACAAAGTTTATTATTAGATTTATGACCTTTGGTGGAGTGTTTCTGCAGCAGTTTATATTATTTCGTTTACAGAATCATAGTAGTTTTTAGTAAATGTTTATATTTTAATAAAAAGAGAGAAATTCTATGTGTTGTACAGTATCATTTTCTTTTAACTATATCTCAGGACCAATATGGTCCCTTATATCCAATTAAAATTTAGCTTGAACTTTTTTTCTATAGGAAAGTTTCTTTCTCCAGCCAATCAGGAAAAGAAATGGTTTCCTACGATTTTCATAAATTTATTTTGTTCTGACAAACACAGAACAATAGTATTGTTTTCAAGATCATTATACACCTTTTCTTATGTTTTCTTTCAAAAATAAACTCATATTTTATTTTACTGAATCTTCTTATTAGCACTGCGTCTTACTACCCGTTTACTCTGATGGTTTAGGGATAAGTAAGGTTGAATTTAGAGGAAGTGTACCCACATTTGAATAGAGGGAAAGTGGAAAGCCACGTTTCTAAATCACTCTAAGTTCACCCAACCGAGATTCGAACCTTGATCTCCCCGTCATCGGCCATCTAGTATACTGTGAGAGTAGTGCCTTAAGCCATGCGGCCACTTAAACGGGTTGATTTTACTGTTTTTTGTGATGTAAACTCCCAATATTTCCAGTTAACCTTAGTTTACTAGCTTACCTGTTAGGGAAGGTTTTATAACAAGGAAAATACAGTGTATTTTCTAAAGGCATGGTAATATCAAAGCATAATGTTTTTAATTCCTCATACACAGAAAGTATTATAATCATTAACATTTTCGTTCTCAAGTTTATGATGGTCCTCTACGTTTTATGTACCTCCAAACTTAAAAAATCAGGGTTTTACGATTCATTTATGTTCTTACCTGGGCTATTGCCGCAATGGTTCAATGAATTTTACTCATCTTCTATATGTGTATAATAATATAGTCATACCTCAAGGTGAAATTTTGATTTCAATTATTCTAACTCTAAAATTAAGATAAGTTTACCAATCACTAATTTTTTTTTAATATAAATTTTTCTACGATTTCATTAAAAATGGGTATCTGGGTTTGGTTCTAACGTAAAATATAACACCAAATATGTTTTTCAGAACGAGTGAATTACGGAAAACATATTTTTTGAAAAATAAATTCCAAATTATAATAGTCTAAAATTAGAAAGTATATACGATTATGTCATGCCATTTATTATTTAAGTGATAAGTGATTTACTTTTCATTTGGACTAGATGAAAATTAAACTAAAAGCACAGAATGAGGAAATAAATAAATATTGAAATTCATGAGTAAACACCTAAAAAAGGATGAGAAAACTAAAGTGTGGATCAAAATGTGGAAAATCAACCTTAGCCTACCAGTATGGGGTGCATATATCGGTCAATGTCAAACACAGCAGGTGATTTAGTCTATAATGAGCCAACCCTGATGTTGTAGACATGTGTAGACGAATTGATAACTAACTTAACATAGGCAGTCACACGTAAGGCTAACGTGATCGTAAAACAACTCAGGTTCTAAAACAAAAAATAAGACTGTTTGGACCCTATTCTAAACCTATACACAAATAGCAAATTAAATTAGTAGCGTAGTTCTGGAATTGAAGAATTGTAGTTTGGACCTTTGTAATCATTCGACCACAGTATGGGCTTTTGAAAAGAGCATGCAGGTAAAAGTATACACAATTATTAGTGGAAGTTGAAGTAAAAATTTATTTGTAATAAAATGAAAGAATATAAAAATAATATATCGAAACTTAACAAAATATAGGATGTATATTTTGTCTGTGTTTTAACTCTATTATTTCCAAAGTCAACAAACCAAACCGCTGAAATTTACCATGTGTGTTTAGGGATACTTAAGGGTGTAAATCACTAGTCATATTATCTCGTCAGCCTTCGAAAAAAGGAAGTATTTTGATCGTAAAAATAGTTGAATTCGATATTTTGATTGATGTCATTGTTTTAAGACCCCATAAACTTTTTTTTTCGTGATGCCTCTCTATCCCTCTGTGTGGAGGTGTGTCTATACAACGTGTATCTAAAACATTGCATCAAACTTTGGAAGGCTATTCCTTGGGTGAAAATAGAATAATTCACATCAGCAACCTAGGGTCTATCTTGAATAATAAGGGCGGTATACACCCCTAAAGATAGAGCTAAAAACGACTGCTGTGTGAAATATTATGAAAACTGCTTAGGGTATTACAACGAATATTTGTATACTACTTATTGAAACCTTGATC
>CABFWO010001046.1:182657-201252 GCA_902155825.1 Timema genevievae | reverse complement strand
CCCCAGTTCACCCGACCGAGATTCGAACCTTTATCTCCCCGTCCTCGGCGGTCGAGCTCAACACGACTAGCGCGTTAGCCAACTACGCCACACAGAGGCGGGTTAGTATACAAATATTCGTTGTAATACCCAAAGCAGTTTTCATAATATTTCACACAACAGTCGTTTTTAGCTCTATATTTAGGGGTATTAGTCAAGATGGACCCTAGGTTGCTGATGTGAATTATTCTATTTTCACCCAAAGTTTGATGATCTTTGGTAGAATGTTATTCTCTTTTTCCATTGTGTTTATGCAAAAAAAAAAATATTATTTCATTTAACATATTTTGACGATATTTATTTAAATATATCCAATTTTAGGTAAAAGAGTGAAAAATTCTGTTCGGTGCATCGTCCCATTTATTTTCTTTTAGTTTTACTTCTGCGAGTCTTAACCCTAATACCACCACCACCACCTCACCATGGTTTGCGTTCTAATAAGATGGACAAAATATTTTTATATTTTTATTTTATATCTAACTTAATCACCAAAAATAAATTCCCGTCTCAAATCCAAAGACAAATTTAAAAAGAAACTTTAATCTTAAATTTAAAGCAAAATTTCAACATTGAATTCAAATTGAAATTAAAGGAGTAGTTTCAACCTTAAATCCAAAGAGGAATTTCAGAAGTAATATCAACCTTAAATCCATGGAAAATTTTTAAACTCAAATCCAAACAGAAATGTCAACCTCGAATCAAAAGAGAAATTTCATTGGTAATATCAACCCCAAATAAAAAATAAAAAAATTCTACTGTGGATTCAAGGAGAAATTTCAGTAGAAATATCAACCTCAAATCCAAACAGAAATGTCAACCTCGAATCAAAAGAGAGATTTCAGTAGAAATATCAACCTCAATTCCAAACAGAAATTCTTCTTTGGATTCAAGGAGAAATGTCAGTAGAAATATCAATCTCAATTCCAAACAGAAATTCTTCTTTGGATTCAAGGAGAAATTTCAGTAGAAATATCAACCTCAATTCCAAACAGAAATTCTTCTTTGGATTCAAGGAGAAATTTCAGTTGAAATATCAACCTCAATTCCAAACAGAAATTCTACCTTGGATTCAAGGAGAAATTTCAGTTGAAATATCAACCTCAATTCCAAACAGAAATTCTACCTTGGATTCAAGGAGAGATTTCAGTAGAAATACCAACCTTAAATAACAAAGAGGAATTTCCCCAGGCAATGTCGAGAGCTTACACCTTGTGGTTCAAAGAGAGAGGATGTTGCTGAAAGCTTCTCTCCCACATTTCTGACTATGATATTATACCCATTATAGCACAATTTCTCTCATAAATAAACAATGTGCATGTGCATGTGTGCGTGTGGGTGTGTGTGACTCACAAGGCTGGGCAGAGCCCATTGATTCCGAATTCCAGTCTCACGGCTCAATAAACCAGCCAGTTTGGTAGACCCCTTTAAATGCATCGGGTTCAAATAACTCAATGGATGTTTAAGTGTATAAAAAAATCAAAGAAAATATTCTAACTGAAGCATTACCAATAAAAAATTAAACTCAAAATTCTCTTTCGGGTTTTCTTAGACACGTCCCATTTCTTGAACCTAATGTTTTTAATCATTTAAAAATCTACAACCTTTCTTTGCATGCGCACACAAATTTGACAAGTCATGTTTAACGTAGAGTTATTGTTCAATAACTGAGTGGGAAGAGAAGCTGCCCTCAGTAGACCCAAATGAGATTCGAGCCCCGATTTCTCCGTCATGAGAAGGCCAGTGTTACACGAGAGTGACGTATTATACTAGCCGGCTAATGATGCGGATCCCACAGATATTCAAAAGAAAGTTTCTTATATACGTCTAGTAAGCAATGGGGAAGATAAGGTTTAGTGATAGTTTCCTGGTTATTAACGTATTTTTTTGTTACATACATTAATGTTTCCCGCTTGTGGCCCGGGTAAGTTTTTTATTCAAGCCATATATGTTTCCACTACAGGTTTTCTAGTCTTGTCGTATCTTCATATGCCTTATTATCTAACTTAATACCAGGACAGGCACAACATCCAGTCCCCAGCCCAATTCATCACTGTGAAAGTGTAAACCTACATTTCTCAAATGAAAATTTTTCCGGCCATGCCAGGAATCGAACCTGGGACCCGTAGTTCAGTATAAAGACAAACTACTGGCTGTGCTAAGGTGTAAGATTCGTTATTAACGTGTTATAACTTATTCTGAAAAAAGAATCTATCAAACCTAAGATTGTTTTATTCTTTTCATCGTGTCTAACTACCCGTTTGGCTTATGCCCATGTGTACTATTTACAATAATATTAGGGATGAAGAAGGTTGAATTGTAAAGAAAGTGTATTTGCATTTGCGTGGGAAAGAGTGGAAAACAATGTAGGAAGAGCCACACAGACTTCCCCGTCATCGACAGTCTAATCTATTACGAGAGTGACGCCTCAGGGACTGGATCATTCGACTACCGAAGTGTGTCCTCAGATTATTATTATTATTATTATTATTATCATCATCATCATCACCACGTCTTACTACCCGTTCGGGCTATACGCTTAAGTACTAATTACACTAATGGATTAGGAATTGGGAGGGTTGAATTTAGAGGAAGTGAATCCGAATTTGCGTGGAGGGAGAGTGGAAAACCATTTAGGAAAAACCACTCCCAGTTCACCCGACCGAGATTCGAACCCCGATCTCCCCGTCCTCGGCGGTCGAGTTCAACACGACTAGCGCGTTAGCCAACTACGCCACCGAGGCGGGTCGGAAAGAATGAAAAGGGAAAATTAAGAAACCTGCAAGGCTATTATGATCATTTGACGCAAAGTTAGTTATTACCGCTAGTTAGCGTCACTTACGAGGAAAAGATAACGTTTGGGCTATTATGACCATTATATTTTGTATCGTCCGCTAGTTTTAGCTTCGACTTTGCTTCTAGCGTCAACGCACAGAATAAAATCAGTTTGCGTCAACAGTTGGCAACACTTTTCCAAAAAATATAACCTTTTAAGAAGTTAGAGGCTAGAAATTAGGTAAATTTATTTCAAGAATGCTGGTATTCATGAGTGAACATTATTCATATGTTTTATTTTCCCAAACAGCTGATCACAAGTCACATTATTTGCAAGAAAGATTTAACCTAACTTAATTTAATAAATCTCGTGCATAATTTTGTTTGACTACGTTTTGAAATGAAAAAATACTAGGCCTATATTATCCGATACACACAAAATATTTTAGTCACAAAAATCATAATTTGAACAATGCATTCAAATAGAAATGTTACATGGGGAAATGAATTAGTATGAGAAGTTGGCCAATAAAGAAACAATGTTTTTTTGTTGTAATATGTGGGGTTTACGACCCTATGCTTTATTCTTCATAATTTTGTGTTGATACTGGAACAAGTGTGTCATATTCTATTTTCTAAAAATAATTTCAACAGTTTATAATGTAGACTTAGCCTTATATTTATACCTATTTTAATTTAAAATAACTTTATTTTATAACTAGAAAAATATATGCCTTATAAAACTTTGTCTCAAAAACAACACTTTTTAAACAGTAAATTAATATTTTGTATTTTTGCTTTCTTAGTAGGCCTATTTTAAAACTGTTCTCGATTTTGTCAAGTCAGAAAGTGAACATTTAAAGATATAGGCTTACAGTAAGGTGTTTTAAATTTTATTTTGTTTGATTGAGTTGAGGTTAGATAAAGAAAATCTCCTACCTATGCGGTACTCAACTTGAACGTACATAGGCCCACTATGTGCTAATTTTGTTAATTTACAATGTCGAAAAGTTTCTCACATTCCATATTGAATCAAATATGTTGTGTGAAGATCTTAAAAAATAAAACTAGTTATTTAAAGTTGATGAAAGCGTTCAAGATCTCCCAAAAATAGTGTTTACACTGATTATTTTTGACAAGTTAATGTCAAAACAATAGGCATGTATGACCAGTCAGCCTACTAAGTTAACAATAAAGGGAACGAGAGGGTGGTTTGGATGGTTAAAAATAATAAAATGCATCTTTTATTTAAAGGGAATTCTTGAGACTTTAGTTAAGTGATTAAAAGTATAAGGATATTATATTTCTTTATAATATGTTGTTTGCAGTTTATTCACATCAGGATAACTAGGTTTAACTACTAATTATAGGTTTCAGATAAATTGAGTAAACTTTTTATGATTAAAAAACCTAGGACTAAACCAAACCGCATGAAAACATTAAGCTAGGGCCTATTTTGGTTATTTCCGGTCTTGGCTGCAATATTTAATAGGCCTAAAACACACATTATGTGGTTAGTAATTACTAGTGTATGCACGATTCAGTTTAAATAGGCTTATATTATAAAGTTTTGTTGAAGCATCTTAAACAGATTAGGCCTACCTTTTTATTATCTTGTCAACTGGTCTGTCCATGTGTTTTACACTAATAAGGTCTACTTAGATGATAAAGGTTGAGTTATAGAATTCAGATTTGTGTAGAGGGAGAGTAGGAAAACCGTTAGAAAAATAAAACTTCTCATCATACTCAGCTCGAATTCAAATCCCAACCTACCTACCACTGGAAAATTAGACCAAAGAGACTAACGTCTTGGTCAATGTTGCCCCATGAGGTGGGTCAACATACTACTAACGTCCCAAATATGTTGAAGCCTAACTAACCTCCACCTACTATAAAACCTACAAACAATTAATCTTAATATTGGAATTTCCCAATTATCAGTGTGTTGATAGTGAATAGTAATGCATTTTGAGAATATTATGTTTCAAAGAAAATATTATTTTAACATTCAGTGTAAGCGTACTATCCCCACTCTTGGCTTATATTATGATATAGGCCTATTTAAAGTTAAAATATATGAAACACACACAAAAAGGTTATGAGATTATTTTATTGGGCTAGTGAAATGGCAAGTTTAAATCGGGTAGCACAAAACACCTAATAAATTACAAAACCTAGAAAAAATAACCTTGTAACGAAAACAAAAGGACAAGTAAAATGTCTGTGCAACTTAGCATTACTCTACTAGGAAAATATTTGCGCTCGCAAGGACTTTGATTTCGCAAAGTGGTCGGCCATAATGACTTTTGGCGCAAAGCCTAGCGTCTCTCTGCTAACGGTCGAAAATTCGTTTTGCGTCGTGGTCATAATAGCCCTGCGGGCCTATATTGTAGAATGAACTGGAAGGTAAATTAAGTTGCATCGACATTTTTGCAATCCGACACTTTAAAACAGTCGAGTTGACTAAACGCAAACAGGATTTTTTCCAACGCTATTCTGGGTTTCAAAAGAAGAATATAAAGCCCTTAAAAATACGTTCACTAACAATCGGGATTGAAGCCAAGCTTTCCTAGCGAGTGCTGGTAGATTTGACTGTGTTATCAGCTCAGCAGCCTAATGTACTTCGTAGGCAATAAGCCACAGTCTTTTAGTGCTTCACGTCTTACTACCCATCCGTGCTTTCCATATATTTACAATAAGTGAGTAGAGATAGAGAAGGTAGAATTTAAATAAAACGTGCTCACATTTGCCTGGAGTGAGATTAGAAAGTATTACGAAAGAGAACAAGCAATGGGCAAACTCCCTGGTCCGGTCTTGGCTGCAATTATTATTATTATTGTGACACCAAGTATCCATTTCAACCTCACCCTTAAATTAAACCTTCTCATACCACCCCTAGCTCAGCCAATCGCTTTAGACAGCCCCAAACAAGGTCTGGAACAAAGATAGAGGTATTGATTGAGCTCAGCTGCTAACGTTTTCCCTCTGTTCTAAGCCATATATAATAAGCGCAAGGATTTCACCGAAATAGTTTGAGGTATTTGAAATTAGTTCTCTCTAGTTCAAGTAAGAGTATTTTCACTTAAATTCTACTAAAATTTTAATTACTTATTGAAACCCCACTAAATGCAATTAGTTGCAAATGATTTTTATTTTTTATCAAATACAATAAAATTCCGTTAGACCAAGCCCCGATAGCCCGAAATTCCGGATAATCCCAACACACTTTTCGGAAAATAGGGAAAAAAATTAAGTCAAATTAAATATATTGTATTGGTTAAAAAGCTCAAATTTAAAAGATAATTGTAAGGAAACGTGATATACCTATCTGATAGTAAAGGCCTAATAGTTACATGTCATAGTCAACACGATGTGTTTTCCTATAACTAAAAATAATTACAGTAGTCTACATATTCCATGCAATACATTAGTTAAATAAATGAAATTTGGTTGAACTCATTCATCTCTGATTTAAAATTAATGAAAATACTGTATACCTCTATTCTCCCCCCTTACCCGAATTTTCGCTAAACCAAACAAGCTTCTGTCCCAATTAGTTCGGATTAACAAGGTTCTAGTGTACTGATTTTAGATTCTTTAATCTGTCTAATTCCTCATTTTCTGCTACGTTCGGCTGTAGTTTTTCAGAAGCTCCCCAATCGTAGTTGCTTAGCTTTTCAGGTGAATATTTACTGAGCCGTTTGAATAGCTTGAACATTTTAGACTTTGATTTTTCTACACGCCAAAACTGTCCTGTGAATTAACGTACATAGGATAAGGCAAAGCTCACATTAAAAATTTAATTAGTATTGCTACATTCATTCCAGTTAAGAATGGAATGGGGAATGAGGGCGGTATGAAAAGGGTGGGGAGTGGGGTAAGTACAATAAATGTACTGGTACATTTTTCTGGTCTACTTTTGTTCCACGCATAATTCGATTAAAGTCTTTAATAGCATATAAAATAATGTAAATTGGTATTTTGTCAAAGAACTGGAATACAAACAGCATTTGTAACAAAGGAGAAGATATCAGCAAAACATTCAAGAGAAATATTGAATTACGCTTGCTTTGTCAGAACGGTCTTTGTTCCTTTCCTTTCCTTTCCTTTCCATCCCGCTTTCCCCTGAAACCCCCCTTTCATTCTCCCTCTGCTCAATCCAAGATGTTAACTTGCTTTCCAACCCCTCCTGAGGCTATTCAAACTTCTTTTGTACAAACGTGAAAAAAAGGTACATGTAGACTTTTTTTTTTTATTTCTGCCATTCCCTGGAGGTATGGTATTCAAAATAAGTAAATCCTTAACATTGTTGAGAGCGTATAAAATATATATAATTCTATTTTTCATAAATGGTTACTAGTCTACATGTAGTTTTGCCTCTTCGTGTAAGTTCATTTCAAGTAAGTTTCAAATGTATAAACTTGAAGTTTGAAGATTGAAATCCATGGAGCGTTTTAGTCTTCTGCGCATCCATACTTCAATTTGGGCTCCTGCAATTTATAATAATTTCAAGATGAAGGACGAGGAGAATATATTTTACAAAATATACCAACATTTTGCTGGAGAGATGATGTGTAAGAAACACACTGAAAATTAGTATGTATAAAACCATTCCCAGTACATTTAACTGGGATTCGAACAGAGCACTATTATTCCTGATTTCAGCTGAGCATGCCAGTTGAACATGTAGGTACTAATCTAGCTATGCCAGTCTTTTCACTAATCCAATGTTGTTGTTTTACTACATTACTCTGTATTTACATGTAATCATGAACTGTACCATCATTTTAGAACAACATTTTAGCTCATTTATTTGTTTAAAATAGAAAATAAGGATTTACCCTAATCATTCAAAGGTGCCGCCTTAATTCAATTTCAATTTCTTCCGATCAGATACATCATTCATTAGTAGAAAATATTCCCACGTCCACACCAGGAAAATCCTCCATAACAATGAAAATGCACGTATAGCTGTCATAAAATACTTAAGAGCACACAGTTCTTTAGTTCTGAGCTATATTGAGCTGTATGGGACATAGAATCAAGGCTTCAATACTACCCTTTATTTGTTTATGAAGAACACAAAGTATGATGGATAAAAAAGGTTTTATTCTTTTACCAAAGCATTCCATTGAAAATTGAATTTCACCATCCCACATTGAACTAAACAATATATATCAAATGAGATTGACTAAACTCCAAAATACTCAAACTTGAAACTTTTGTAACAATGTAAAGTTCATTGGTTCAATGAGACCTGCCAGAGGAGGATTCCAGAGTGGTCCTTGTCTTTGGCTTTCTCATCGTTGGCTGTTCAGAGTAAATATACTGTAAGTTTTCTTACCTCCAAGACTTTTCTAAAATTTCTAGACATAAAGTGTGTTTTATCTAGTATCTTTTCATTCCAAAGCTACGAATAAAAAATCAAATTATTACTGCATTCATTTGATGCTTTATGTATAAACCTTAAAAACGTGGCTTGATAAATATATAGCCGAGTTGAGTGCAGGCATACTTTCGTGAACCTTAAATGCATGGACCAGTGTTTCTTGACATTTTTCAAATCATCGCAAACATATTCGAAAATTCCAGCGACATTTAACAATTCCTCTGTCTTTTTCTTGTTATAATAAATTCTCCAATTTTTTCCAGTGCGTATCAACCTTGTTGATCCATCTTAGAATAATATGTATAAAGTATAGGAGAGGATAGGACAATATTTAAAGAGAATTTTGAAATGGATTATGAAGATATGAGATTTTTTATTGTGATGACTATGTGGATGTTGATGATGTGTACCTGTGTATGTCTTACGGTGAGCAGTAAATATAACGATACCTGGTTTTATGATGATGACGACACGTGCATGCTTTACTGCGCACTTGTACACGGTTATGTGATCTGATTTTATATAATTGATTGAAATCAGATAAAACTTTATGTTTTACACAATTTATTTATTTGACTTATTTATTTTTCACTATTATAAAATTGATATTGATACAGTCTTTATGTTACATTACTATTTTTCTGTGTTAAAATAACTATTTCTGTATTCTTAGTACTGTTTACTGTGTATTACTCTCTACTGTGTCACTGTGTACTGATATATTACTGTGTCACTGTGTTCTGAGTACTGTGTACTGTTTTCTGCTATATTACTGGGTGTATTTATACGCACAAGCTGCTTATATATGACCCACCCCTTGCTTCTTGAACCCCTTGTTTGCAGTGTTAAAACTAACTAATAGGAAAGTTTCTGGCAACCTGATAATGTGAAGGTTAGCTTTCTATTGATTGACTAGAGGGAGCCAGAATGTCACATGATTTTTCTAATACAAAGTAGTTGATCTTTTAAAGAAAATAAAGTTTTAAAGCGCAATATATTGAGATTATTTCTGAAAACGCATGATTCTCCGTGGATGAAGTATTAAAAGAAACTTTACACACAGTTCTTAAAAAAAAAGTACACTTCATCCATGACCTTTTGAATATATGAGAGGGGTCCAAAACATTATCATTACAGGAACTTATGTCATAAGCAGGTGCCGTATTTTGATGGTAGGGCCTATATCATATTTTTTTCGTCAAAGAAGATGCTCAAATGTACACTTCGTTTATCCTGTATCTGGTATACTGTGTCCTGTTTATCTGGTAAGAATATTACTTTGACAGACTAAACATGGCTCTATTTTATAAGCTACGCCATAGTGGAACATTGTAAGATTTCTACCTTTCAAAGTTAACGAGGAGTACATAAATTATGTTCATGATCCCCTAATTGTGGAAACTTTTCTTTATAAGTCATTTTTGGTCATATTGGGTTTTAATTTAATATTTTCTTGACTTGCTTCATTTCTAAGTATTTTATTAAATAATATATAAGTTTATTTTGAGATATCAACATTTTTCAAAAGCACATATTTTATTAAACACACAGTTGTTGGAATGAGAATATAATTAGTACATGTACTTTGTATCCTCTCCGCTTGTTTTGTTACTTCTGAAGCAACCATTTTAAAACAATATTATATTTATCAGAATGCAGGAATCTAGTTTATAAAGGCACACGTACTTTTTAGTTTCCATTAGTAAAGTGTGTGTTTGATTTAGTCATGCGCATTCATTACGAGGTTTTAAAAATCTTTTAAATTTTATTTTATTTGAAGTCACTATTTAGAATTTTGTGTGTAATTTTTAAGTCAATTTTGACACATTTTGATGCTCAAAGTCCAAATATTAGATATACTTGGCATATGGTATTGTGTACAGCACAGAACACACACCAATAATACATTATTTTAATATATTTTTGCAGAGTGTATAAAGATTCAAAGAAACCCGTTTTGAAAACTACATTTTTAGTTCTTAAAAACAATCTCTTAATGATTCAATTAGAAGACTGCCAAAAATCATATTATAACATATACCCTAAAACTAATATCATCATTAGAGATGTACATCATAATAATTCATCTGATTCATTTATTTCATAATCATGTATAATTGTAAAATATAAACTAATAGATGAATAATTAGATAAAAAGTTTTAAGATTTTATTCTTACTAGTATGTTTATCATTATTCATTACCTAAGATATTAATGACCATAAAACTTAATTAATCAAATCGTATGAGATTCATCACCAAAATATCGTTTGATGACTTCATTTTACTAGTTTGGACTACAATTTTTTTTTTTTTTTTAAGTATTCACCTATGAACTAAAATAAACTGGAAACCCGTTTGGATTGTTTGGAAAAGGAATCAACTTACATTTGTAGTAGGCACAATCGAAAGGAGAAATAAATCTAGTATACTAATTCAATAATAATGGAGTCTGACAACTTGGCTTCGTCAGTAGCCTGTCTATATAATAAGTGTGCTGACCCGCCTCGGTGGCTTAGTTGGCTAACGCGCCAGTTGTGTTGAGCCAGACCACCGAGGACGGGGAGATCGAGGTTCGAATCTCGGTCGGGTGAGCTGGGGGTGGTTTTTCCTAAATGGTTTTCCACTCTCTCTCTCCACGCAAATGCGGGTTCACTTCCTCTAACTTCAACCTTCTCAATTCTTAATCCATTAGTGTAATTAGTACTTAAGCGTATAACCCGAACGGGTAGTAAGACGCGGTGCTAAATAATAATAATATTATTCCCGGCCGGACTGAAAAAAGTATCACTAGTGAAATGGTGGTCTTCTCTTTCACAGTGATGAATTAACGGCCGGGGTCTAGATGTTGTGTATAACGTAGATTTAAGTTAGTTTATAAGTCGTATACTGATATAATCAATCATTTTATAAAGTGCATGATAAACACTAAAAAAACTTGTACTCAACAACTAATATATTCGACATTTAAGAGAAACAATTCAAATATACAGCATTCAAGTTCATCCCACCTAATTGATAGAGAGTTAGTTAGCTAGCTTTATTTATTTATGTTTATGTTGTGCTTTCAATAAAACAAAAGTGTTTCCAAACACACATTAGGGAAACAATGTCTGGTGCATACCATTAACAGACCTTATGGTACAATAAATATCATTTCAGTACAATAGATATTGGTAAGGCCCTATCCCACGTATTCTTTGTCCGGATACTGATCAAAAGTCGATATTTCCGTTTGTAAGGTTTCTTTCTATCGACTGAATTTCAAATTTAAAAAAAGGAATAGATGCTTCCCAAATAATACCTATTAACCTTTGTTACATACAATGCTGACAGAGTATTTCCCACAAAGTCTTCTTACCTCCCGTCTTGACTATCCGCAATTTGCACTAATGGAGTAGGAAAAAGTAATGTAAAATTTAGAGCAAATGTGTTCATATTCCTTGGGGAGAGTAAATGATTAAACAACCATTGCTTAGAAAACCGATATATGTATCAAACTTAATAATTGACAATAAATTATAATTTATAAAAATAAAACCTTTTCAAATGTATAAATGTTTAACGACGTTGCTTACTTGAAGATTTCGAAGCTATTTTGCGATGCGGGTTGCATCTTAGCTTGACTCGCCTAAGCACTCTAAGCACTAACGCACTTAAGACACCAATGTACAAGTTGGAAAGAGAAGAAAGAAATTGAGTAATTCACCCTATAAGACTTCTTGCATATGGGTCAATATCACTTCCACTGTTCCTCTGACGAGTGTACACACTCCTTCTACTATTTGCGCCTGGACAACATTGAACTACTTTTGAAATTCCAGTTTTTCTTGTTTTCTTTTCTAGATAGATGTTTGATTACAAGGAACTTTCCAATCTATATCCTAGCAGGAAGATTCCTACAAGACATTTTTGTGACTAAACCATATAGCTGAATTGTAGACGGTTTATAAAAACTACTTTGCAAAAAAAAAAAAGTATGTGATACTATAAAACTCATTTCAAAAATTATTTAATAATTTATGGTTTTAGTTTCAATATTATATCTTTAAAACTCTCCGAGTAAAACGTAAACACATTTATATGGGAAATCCTGTTTTGATTTGTCATGACAGCAAAGGTAGGCAACGTTCAATAGAAAACAAGTATTATAAAAAAAGTATGTTAGTTAAATTTGAAGTCCTCTCAATTTTTTTTGGGGGGGGGAGGGGATCCAATTCCAGTATTTTATTTGAATTAATTAAATTACTCGTACAGTATATTTTTCAAAATTTATCATAAACGTGAAAGTACTACTAGAGTTGTCATAATGAACATTCCTTTAGTCTTTGAACAGGAAAGGCCGAGGTTTCACTGGCAATGGTTTTCTCACTTAGGGTTGGGAATTCAAATAAAGTTAAAGGGACATGAAACTATTGTATGTAGAGAAATGGAAAGGCTGTGAAGTCTAGGTTATATTTTTATTAATAAATTTGCTGTTGTTAGTGAGTGAGGTAATCAAATATAAGCAAGAATGGTTTGAATTCAGGAAATATTGCTATTGTGTTTTATTTCACTATTTTTAAAGTCTAACTGTATGAAGACCTTAAATAAAAGCGAAAATATTGAATACCAATGGATGCTGCTATTCATGTTTGAAGATGGGGCACATTTCTAAGTGGTGCAAATCTAGTTTAAGGCATGCTATCTGTGGAAAAATACACCTCGCTCTGATGTCTCATAATCATGCCTCTGAAAAAAAAAAGTTTTTAATAAATCACAGGAAACAAAAGTTGAAATAAGTCAAGGATTGGCAATCTCAGTAGTTGAGAATGCTTTAGCCTATCATACTACTACTGGAGTATTCCTAGAGTCTCTTGTTTGGTTAAGGGGAACTGGAACCGAGTACTGACCCAGGGTTTCAGAAATACTACATTTTGAAGAGTGCCGCTCTAGAAAGGGGCTATTCTGTATTTAAAAAAAAGGGTAAAATTAGCAATGCCTTGTTTTGTGGCATTCGTACAGCTGTACAGCTTTAATTTACATTTTGTGAGTTTTTTTATCCTCTTGTCATGGATATGCTTATAGGCTTCTATTGGTGTCATGGATATATTATATTGGTGAGATTTATATTTTTCAACACACCCTACTACTCGTTCGAGCTATCCTAATTTAATAGAGCTAATGATGAGGGATGATTAAAGTAGGATTTAAAGAAAATGTAGCTTAATTTTCCTGGAGGTAAAGTGAAAAACCAGTTAGGAAAAAACACCCTCAGTACCCAGTCTGGACTCGATCTCCAATATCCAGCATTGTAAATACCACTACCCGATCGTGACATTTAATCCATGTGTCCACCGATGTGGATGGAAACCTACATGTTAATTTCCTTAAAAATCACTCTCCTTATACCATGTACTCTTGGACTAGTTAGTATAATCTTTGTGGAGACTTGACCGGTAGTAAGATACGTACAACTGAAAAAACAAGCTTTAAAATGTGTAATAAAGCAAATTAGTTTTTTTTTACTTAGTAAATAACTGAATGTTCTAAAGTAAAATTAAAATAAATTTACAATTTCTGAATCGCCTAAAGGAAGGCCTGGCTAGTGTCAGGAAAATAAAGATAGATGAATAATATGAAACTCAATGTATCATAATTATCTTAATTTTTTTTTAAAGCCCAGGATGGTAAAAAGATGAAGTACCAAACTAACGTCAACGTAAATTAACTCAGTTTACAAACATAAAAAGACAAAGTAGATTAAAACAATTTGTTGAATAAAATAATAATAATAATAATAATAATAATAGGCCTAGTAATAATCTGGACACTTTCCAAACTAGCTGGTATTTTTTAACACAAAATGTTATTTTAATGTAAGTAAAGGTTTGAAGCTATCTAAAATAATTTTAGTTAAAAGAATAAAAGATGTGAAATTATAACTAAATACACAAGCATTCACATGTAGATATGATGGGAAATCACACTACGGGTGAAACAAACATCCTGTATAACCGAGCTGGAACAAGATCCTGAAACCATGATCTTTGTTTTGATATTTGGTGCATCAATAAAAAAAATTAATGATTTAAGGTCACTCACACAAAAGAAAGAATTATTAATTTTTAATATATTATTAATAAAAATATTAGTTACCATAATTATAGTATTTCAGAATTTTAAAACAAAGTTAGGCCTACATAAATACTATACATAAATCAGTTTCGAGATTAGAAAATAAATATGAATACTTATTGTTTTAATTGAAATTTGTTTTAATGCTCTAGTAACGCTCATGAGTAGTTTAAACCAAGAATAATTATAGAACAAACTTAATAACCAGACCCCAGACCACTAATTTATGTTAGCTGAATGTAATAATGTTATAATTAATGGATTAAACAAAAAATTAACATTTTGGTTCATATAGGTTATTTTGTATTTTCTCATTTTTTTTAGAATCATTCCTAGGATTTAGATTAGAATTTAAATTCCGTAAGTAAAATGAAAATTCGGATTTGTGGAATAATGGGTTTGTCATAAAAAGATTTTAATAGCTTAGTCACACCTAAAATATTCTTTTGGTGCATACACATAAGTGAGAGACTAATTTCATAGGTTTTTTTTACAAACCAACTAAAATTATATTCACAATTTATTTCCATATCGTCACGAGATAGTAATTAGCTATTTTGGCTGAATAAAGATAAACATAGATAATTCAATTTGTACGTTTTTTAAATGGACCTACGAATAGAAAAAAGTGTTTTTAGTTATTAATTTGAAAATTTGATTAAATTATTTTAAAAGGTTATTTTATTATTATTATTGTTGTTAGATGTGACAAATAAACAATCTCCACTTCAAATGATAAATAAGTTTTACAATTATTTAGCTTCTTAATTATATGCCTTTGTATATTTATACATATAGCTTCAATTTTGTTTTTAATTATTTTTTAAATATTTTTCTATTCAAAAATGTTATAATGGTAGCCTACTATAACTATACAATGAATTAAAAAACAGGAACTTTAATTTTTCTCTAACTGAAACCAAAACTGGAAACATTTAAATGTTTATTGGAAGAAACAGGACTGGAACCGATAAATATTTCAATTTGATATTTTCAGGAATCTCTTAGTATAATACTGATGCAAACATTCCTTGGTTTTGAAGTTATAGAATCTACACAAAATATACAATACATATTTTAATGTATGAGTATTGAATACTTCCTTTGTTGGATATCTACCTAAGTAAATGTAAGATCAAATCAAATTAAGATGAACATTTCCCGAGTGCTATTTGTATTTGTCAACAAACACTATTTACCTACTAATGTGAATCCAAAATAATCAACCAAACAAATATATAATTTATCTTTGTATTTAAAATTGAAATGTATTCTCTAATTATTACTTTTAGATTCGAAATAGATTTTGCGATTAAGTAAGACAGGAAACAAATAGATAATACATTTTATATATTATTAATAGATAATAACCATTGTTTCCGTTGTTTAAAACATAATCTTTGGAAAACCCTAAATGTTATAGGTTTTAACAGGAAAAAATATAGCCTGTAATGATATAGATTTTCCCCTTCGTAATATTCCAAATCAAAAGTTTCCACCCTTAATATATTTCAAGTTAATGAACAATTTTATGATAATACTCTCAATGAATCCATTTGTGTTTTAAAATCTTCTCTTCTGGTTTAACAAACCTGGGTGGTCCTTTTTTTAAATATGTTAACAATGATTTAAACGGTTTAAAATCTTAGCTTTGTTAATAGGCTCCCACCCCTCTTCCGAGTATTTATGACAAACAAACCCCAACCAGAAATTTTGTCTCTCTCTCTCACTTTTCTAAAAGCTGATGAAATCGTGGTGAACTCCCATGAAATTGGAAGGTTCTGGAAGCCTTCTTTTCCGACAATATACAGAGAAAAATGTTCTAGAGACGTCACTTGTCACTTCTCAGTTCTCACTTGACCTACAACCCCACTGTATGTTAGGTCAGCGGCGCGCTAACATCCAAATTTTCAAACTTTAAAGCTTCCATGCGTAAAAAAAAAAGTTTTTTCCAACTGTGATAACTTCTGGATCGAGTGTTATTCCACTTGAATATATTAAACCTATTTAATACATCTATGTTTCTATTATTAAATAGATCTGGTGTTCAAATTGTATAAAACTACGATTATACGTACTTATTATTAATCCCATGGCAAACAACTAAAAATATGAAAAAGGACCCGAGAAAAATTAGAGTAAGTCTATATTTCTGAAGTTTAGGGATGAGAAGGAAAGACAACGTTAAAGAATTGGCTTTCAAAGTGGACGCACGAAGATTAACACTACAAGCCTATCCTTAATATAAGATAGTTTTTTCCGTGTTATCAATTTTTCGACTGGTCTGACAGTAAATTAGTAAAAATTCCTGCATAAATAGATTTACCAGATTTCTAGTTTATAGCGAACATACAAACAAACACACAAACATACAAGTGAGATATATGATTTGCTTTAATATGTAAATAAATTGGCTCCTTTATATCAAAAAAGACTCAGAGTTGGTATTGTGATGTTTGTTGTGAAGATGAAGTAAAAAATATGAGACACTGTTGAGTTTGTGGAAGTTATGTTCATGAGGAATGTGTTGACCTCACCAAAGAAGACAAAGAATTGTTCATTAGTCCAAAATGTTTAAACTAACATAATTTAAAAATACATAATAGGACATCTTAATCTATTTTCATTTTTTCATTTGATTCTTTTATTCTTATTTTACTATCATTTGTATTTGTTTTGCATTCAACAATAATTATTTCTTTTTCATTAACCTTCGTAGTAAAATTTCTACTCAAATTTCCATTAACCAATATTTAATTGTTGATCAATTCTAATTTAAGATGGTTGTTAAAATTGATGGCTATATTAACTTCATATGTTTTTAATATGGCACAAAATTATACTTTTATAAATGAGTTTTTTTTATGTTTCCAATTGAATTAAATATATAAATATATTTTTCTTCATTACCAAGGAGCCAAAGTATACTGTCCCGTAAAAATTTTTCGAAAATTTCATAAATTGTTGCCAGGAGAATTTTACAAAGCTTAGCATGGCCATATTCCCATCAACTACCTTATATATATATGTATATATATAATGAACCTTCATCAATGTTGATTGTAATAAAAAACTTTTAAAGGTTATTTAAAGCAGGGATAAGGTGAAAGTATACACTTCGTTTTCCATTAAATGTACCAATCTTACATTGAAGAATTAGACTTTGACTTTAACTTATCAGCTTCACCAAAGTAGTAATCCATAGAGGTAATAAAGGATATACGGACGGTACATACGTAAATTCAGAAAGAAAAATATATAAAAGCAATTCATTTTTGCCACTATCTTATAAGCTATAACTAACCAGCCCCGTGGTGTAGTGGTCAGTGCACCTGGCGACGAGCCTAGGGTTCCCGAGTTCTATTTCCGACTGATACCTTTAGTATTTTTCCACGCCGACTACATTAACCTTTGTGTTTTTACCATGATTTTGCGTTTTTCGGACTGTTTAAAAGTTGTTTAGAGAGATTGCCATATCAATCCGCTTTGCAAACATTGATTGTGAGTTTAACAAATTAAATAAATTTACAACACTCTTTACAAAGTGACAGAATAGATTTGGTACGCAGATGAAAACAGAAGTTAACAACTTTCACATTGACGGAAAAGGCCAAAAGTTATTGTAAACAGACTAAATCTACTTAAGTATATCCAGCGTAATAGTGTTGGCAGATGACATCTAATACAAGACATTTATAACAAACATTGGTTGGAAGTCACTCATGTTAACCTATATAGAAATAATTATTATTTTCTTAGTAATATTATATTATTAATCTAAATTGTTATCAAACTATTATAATAATTATTTCTTAAGACTTACTGTTTATTCGTAATTGTATTTACTAATTTAAAGAACAAAAACTATTAGTAAAAATATTGTCTGTTCTATTTCGTGGTTGTGGTAACAAAATATATTATAGTACATGAAACAATACATGAAAAGGTTTTTTTTAACACTTGTGCCTTCTTATAAATGGCCATCATGAATTATAAAATAAATAAAGGTTTTTTTTGTATGAGTTAGAGAAAGAGCCATATAAAATACTAATTCCCAAATAAAACATTTGAATTTTGTAAATACATGCCAATGAACACAACCAAATATGGTTTGTATCAAGTCAGCAACCACGCTCATTTCATACGGTTCGCTTTCTTTATAAATACGAAGAGAAGGCAGCCTTTTAGAAGCTCTGGTTTGTAAAGCATTTTTAGGTTAAGTAGAGACACCTCCTACACACACACACACACACACACACACACACACACACACACACAC